>PVIU01005126.1:22881-117653 GCA_004026605.1 Ondatra zibethicus
TTTTTTTTTTTTTTTTTTTTTTTTTTTTTTTTTTTTTTTTTTTTTTTTTTTTTTTTTTTTTTTTTTTTTTTTTTTTTTTTTTTTTTTTTTTTTTTTTTTTTTTTTTTTTTTTTTTTTTTTTTTTTTACTTAGGCTACATGTTTGTCATGTGTTGTCTTTCCATCACAGCATCTGACTGTGACACAGGTGGAGAGAGAAACGACTGTATTAAAAGTTGTGATTAGTTGAAACCAAGAGAGTTTCCATAAATAAACACTCAAACCCAGACACCCTGTGTCACTTCCATTTGCAAAACATTAGTCGACACTCATCATACAACTCCACCCAAACAGGAGGAGTGTTGAAGAGCATTCCTACACAGGGCTGGGAAGAAAAGCTCTACAGAAACCAGTGTGGGATGGCGACAACCCTAGTGCTCTTAAGCATTTTCTCTTAGCATACAGAAAGTCTCTAGGAGAGTGTTCACGGCATATGGTGAACATTTTTCTTAGCTCCCTTGGGTATACAACCACTGTATTAGCAAACAATGGAAACACATAGGAGCTGAAGTTGTTTATGACTAATTTATGGTTTACATTGTTACATTTCTTCAGTGAACATATTTTAAAAGTTCAGAAAACGTAAGCTTTAATTTAAGTGGCTTCACCATGACTCATCACAACAAACCAATATGAGACCCAGTAACTGAGACAGAAAATCCAAGAAACTACAACTTTGAAATACCTGAATATTTTCCGGATTTGGTAATATGATGGAAAACATCTTTATATAACAAAGCATTCATTACAAATTCAAATGAAGAATTTTGAGCAATATATTTTAATAATTGAATTGAAAGATGTTTTGAAGATTAGACCTAGAAAATCAATTGTATTGCCCAATAGCCTGTGATTATTTACTCCTAGAGCTAGGGACTGCCCAGGCTCAGCTCTCTTCTCTCTCAGAGGAAAGACAAATAATTTCCAACGTATTCTGATGTCTAAAGTATTATACTTCTAGATTATTCCTTACAAAGCGAATTTTCTATTATTAGCAGCTTTGCTTGTTTGAGACTCTGTCTTTCTAAGTACCCAGGCTGGCCTCAAGTTCCTACTGTTTCAGCCTCCAGAGTACTGAGACTCTAGACAAAGGGCATTAAGTAGAGCTCTTAAAAGGGAAATATTTAGTGCCATATTTCCAGTGTTTATGACTGTAGCAAGCACTGCTTCTTTCCATTTGTATTTGTTGGATATTTTTAGGAACTAAATATTGCATTGTGTATTAGAAAATAAGATTTTTATTCAAGGGACACTATCTAAAAGCAAGCATCCTGGGCATTTAGCCTTTACAATAGTTCTGACCTCTCTTCTATGATTGTACCCAAGCCTTAAGTGTAAGGGTTCCATTGCAGATGTCTAAGTTGGGATTGGGAAACCAAAAGCCACTTAGTCCCTGCATTTTGACCAATTGTGGATCTCCATAATAGTCTCTATTTGCTGAAAAAAGATTCTTTGAGGAGGAGGAAGCTACACATGTCTGACAGCATAAGAATAAGTGTTGAGAATAAATTCAGAAATGTTCTTAGTTTAGGTAAATGGCAATAATAGGCTCTCCTCTAAGGTCTACGACTTCTCTAGCCACAGATAGTTGGCAAGCTTTGCAGTGCCTGGCATGAAGCCCCTTCTGTTAAGTGTCCTTAAGTCAGATGAGAAAGTTTGTTGGTTGCCCCCAAGAGGTGCTGTTTCACCATTGTGGATATCTTGCACGTCCATTCACTTTTGTAATTCACAGGCTTTACAACAGGATAAGAGATTGTTTTTTTCTATTGGGAGCCCACCTCCACCTTCTGATACTGTGAGAACCAAGAAGAATCAAGCTGTAACTTATCTAGGCACCCTGGAGGGGCAAAGTTGAGCAGGATGAGTGCTGAGGTAATCTCAGACACCCCAATCCTAACAGAAAACTCTGACCTAGTCACTTTATTGTATCTTATCTTAATCCCAGAGACAACAAAATATCAGGAAGTATCCACACAGCAAGGTATGTACAAAGAATCTCATCATTTTTTGTAATAACCTTACAAGAAAATCATCAAAATATATTTAAAACTGTGGTATATCCATATCATGAAATACTGCATAGTGTTACAAACAAATAGATAATATAAAAAATCTGATGGATCCCAAAGAAATTATCCTGAGTGAAAATATCTGTCTCCAAAAGTTAATTCCACTTGGCTTATCTCAGTACTCTTGAGAACAGACAACACTATAGAGATGAAAGTTAGATCGATCATGGGTGAGGAAGATGACTGCAATGATAAATTGGCAGCTTGAAACAATTTTTTGTGGCAATTCAATCTTTTTAATTTTTGTGGTGACTACACAAATCTACACATTTAATAAATTTAGATTGAAATACACATGGACTACTCGTCATTAAATTAAAAGAATAGTTCTTGAATATTACGTGATCAGCCCTGATATCATATACATACACACAACAGTATATAGACCAAGCAGGTTGTGTTTATATATTCGGTAGTATACACACATACACATGTAACAGCAATTAAAGAAATCAAGGCAATGACTTTGAGAGAGCAAGGAGTGGGATTATATGGAAGGTTTAGAATGAATTTGAATCCCTGGCACCCAGGTAAGAAGCCAGTTAGGGCCAAGTATGTCTGTAATACCAGCACTGGTGAAGAGAGACAGAACCCAAGATGTTGGGCCATGCTGCTGATCCAGCGCCAGGGTCATGCAGAGACACAGAAAGAGACACATAACCTTGTCCTCTGGCCTCAGTGTATGAACATGTGTGCCAACAGAACACATACAATATACCACACATTCAAAATAAATAAATAACAGCAAATCAACAACCGTAGTGAAGTTAGAATAAAAGCTTGGGATTATACTAATGATAATCTTCTCGTTTTAGTAGTATAATAAGTTAAATAAATTAGGTACTACCATCGGAGAAAGTAAACAAAAAGTACATGGGACCTCTTACTGTTTATGTATATTCCAGTAATTTTTGATTAAGGTTTTTCCTCCTTTTTTCCATTTTTTAAATTTTGTTCTCAATACATCCAACCTCAGTTTCCTCTCCCTCCCCTCCTTCAAGATTCCCCCCCCCACCTCTCAGTGGCTCTCCATTTCCCTCTCTTACAGGTTCACTCTTCCTCTGTTTCCCTTCAGAAAATAGCAGGCCTCCCATGGATATGAAACAAGCACAGCATAACAAGTTACAGTAACCTAGGCACACATGCAGACGTTGAGGCTGAGAGCATGAGCAGGCGAGGGCTGGGAAAGGGTGAGCTGAGATGATGATGTGAATGCCCATCGTGTTGACAGCACACCGAGACTAAAGAAAGTGGTTACAACAAACTGTTTTGTAATTGACAGAGGTTTGGTTCTTTGTAAAGAAGTCAGATCTGCAATGTATACTTGGAAATCAGTTGAATATAACTTCGAAATTAATGATAGATATCAGATAATTATGTCATTTGAAGAAAATTGGTTCTAATAGTGACACCACAGGAAAATGTGTACATAGTATGCACTTGTTGTTTTATAGTTCACACAGGTTTACACATAAATTAACTATTGCTGGTCCTGTCCAGGTTTGCATATATCTTTAGTGTTCAGCAAAATGTGAGTTAAAGTTCACATCTTGGAGAAAGCAGTGAGTAGATTCCTGCCTTTAACTCCAGGGCTTCTTTTGTCTTGTACAGATGCCTTCTGGATGGCATTCTATAGATTCATCATGGATATTTTCATTGTAATAATAAATAAAATCACTCACTTGCCATGAAAGCTTGTTTTGAATTGCTTGCAATGGTCTTTCAATGGACAATTATACAGTGACACATCTTTTGAATTTGCTCAATAGTTTAATTTTTTTAATTACTCTTTTTAGTTTTAAAACAATCTTACGTTACATACCAATTCCTGTTCCCACTTCTTCACCTCCTCCCATTCCCCCCACCTTCCATCTATCCCACCCCCATACACTCCTCAGAGAGGGTGAGACCTCACATGGGGAGTTCATGAAGTCTGTCACATCACTTGAGGTACAACCAAGGCTCTTTCTCCAGCATTAGGCTGAACCAGGTATCCCTCCATAGGGAATGGGTCCAAAGAGCCAGTTCATGCGCTAGGGATAAATTCTGGCTCCACTGCTAGTGACCCCACAAACTACTCAGGCCACACAACTGTCACCCACATTCAGAGGGCTGAGTTCTATTTTACGCAAGTTCTCCAGCTGTCAGTCCAGAGTCAGTGAGCTCCCACTTGCTTGGGTCAGCTGTTTCTGTGAGTTGCCTCATTACGGTCATGACCCCTTTGCTCATATTATTACCGTGACTGGACTCTAGGAGTTTGGCCCAGTGCTTAGCTCTGGATCTCTGCATCTGCTTCCAACAGTTACCGGATGAAGGTCCTACGATGGCAATTAAGGTAGTCATCAATCTGATTAATAGGAAGGGCAGTTAAGGCACTCTTTCCACTATTGCTTTGATTCTTATCTGGGGTCATCCTTGTGGATTCCTGGAAATTCCCCTAGTGCCTGGCTTCTTACTAACACCATAATGGGAAGGTTTCATTTACAAAATTACTAAGTGCACTAAAATTTATAAACTTTAATAGACCTGTAACTAAGGAATGCTCCCATATGAAAACCTTTCCATCTCCACCCTTCTGCGTTTTTAGTTTGAATCTTCAATCACAGTATAGAATAATGTCTTATTTTACGTAGCAGGTGTATCAGTTCCCACAAAACATAACAGTGAATAACTTATGTTATTCCACTAGCACAAATGTGAGTAGAACGCAACAGCGGTGATGCAGCCATCATCCTGCAAGGTGATGGGAAAGAGGAGAGCCACTCAGAATTTTGTCTTCAGTTCTAAAGGGCTAGTGATCACACAAGATAGACGATGAAATCCAGAGGATATTAAGGTAATTATGAGTATTTCTCTAAAATAACATTGGCTTCCCTATACAACAGAGGAGAAAATGTAGTGGCCAGGAAAATGCTCTCCTGGCTTGGTTATTTTCTGTTAGTTTTGAAGTTTTGGACCATAATAACTTAATGATGTAAAAAATATATATATTATCGTCTCAGGCATGTCCCCTTTCAGAGGCTTTAGTAACACCAAAGATCATTGCCATAAAGATAAGGGGATAATTAACGTTTTCCAGAAAGGTTGAAGGTCTAGGTGCCTGACCAACAATCTCCCTCCAAATGCAGAATGTCTTCCAAAACTATACTTATAAATCCAAGAGGATAGCTGTTTGCAGTGTTTGACGGTGAAAGGAATGCTTTTGTCTGAAAAAAAATTTCTATTCAAAAATCTCATAGTATGAATTTAATTAGGATGTGAAAATACAATGAATGATTCTCAAAACAAAGATTCCTTAAGTCTAGACAAAAGTCAGTAATTGATTTTTTTTTCTGTTTGGATTCTCCCCAGGCCTTTCTTTTGTTTTCAAGTGAATAGTTAATAAAAATTACCAAAATAGTGTTTTTTTTCTATTTTTTCTCTTAACAATAAAACCAAAAACTCAGGATGATTTGAAATTTTAAGATAAATAATGAAGAAGTCTGGCAAATAGAATAGAAAAATTGGTGTCATTTGCCAAGAAGTTCCTCCACAGAGTAGTTAAGATTACATATTCCTGAATTTATGCAAAATAAGATCTTGAGAATGTAGGTTTTAAAGAAAGAAAAATATGAATTTGGTTTGTATTTCTGGTATTTATTTGCCTTCAGCACAGATATTCCAACTTGTATCTGTAACTGCCAACATTCTTAGCTGTAAAGGCACTGCATAAAAAAAACTTTTCTCATGTTCATCTTGACAAATGTAAATGTATTACTACATTCATAATATTTTATAAAATATCTAATATAACATAAATGTCCTATTCAGGATTACTATTGCTGTGTTAAAACACTGTGATCAAAAGCAACTTGGAAAAAAAGGATTTATTTGGTTTACACTTCCACATCACTAAAGAAAGTCTGTATAGTTAATTCAAAGTTGGCAGGAATCTAGAGGCCTTGGAGGGGTAATGCATACTGGCTGGCTTCTTTTTTGGTGATGAGAGGGGCCAGGTGCAAATAACTTCTTAGAAGGAATATCTCTTATTGTCCCACACCATTGGACTCCTAAGAACTTCCCTGAGGTAGACAGCCTTTGAATTACAGTTAGATTTGTTTCCCATCCTTTGATGTGCATATGTGTTATCAAATAAGTCCACAGTGTTTGCTTCCTCTTGTTCATTTGGTCCAGTCAACATAGTGAAGCAGTATGATATGTTGTGGAAGAGACAGACAATCAAGATTCCATCTAATGAAAGTTATGACACAGGGCTGCACAGTAAATATTTTCCCTAGGTAAAATTATTTACAGGTATACTACTGTCTCAGTCAAATGAAAGAAAATTGCTTCTGGTGGTCATCATGGCCAGCAACTAAGCAAAAGGCATTTTCTAGATCAAGAGCTACATTCCATGTGCCAGAAGGTGTGTTGATCTGCTCAAGTAAGGATCATGTCAGACACAGCAGCTGCAATTGGAGCCACTGCTTCACTGAGTTTTTGATAGTCATCTATTATTCTCCTTGATCCATCTGTCTTCTTTACTGGCCAGATAGGATACTTAAAGGAACCTGTGGTAGGAACAACCACCCCTGCATCTTTCAAGTTCTTGGTGATGACACTAATTCCTACAGTTCCTCCAGAATGTGATATTGCATTTGAGCTACTGTTTTCTTTGGCTGAGACAACACTAAAGGCTTCCATTTGGCTTTTCCAACCACAATAGACCTCAGTCCACAGATCAGGGAACCAGTGTGAGAATTCTGTCAACCTTTAAGTGTGTCTATACCAGTGATAAATTCTGGGACTAGAGAAATAAACACAGGATAAGTTCAGAGACACACGGAACATACTGTGAGTCAGATTTCAGGCAAAACTCCATTAATCACTTGACCATAAGTCCCTACTTTAACTGAGGGCCACAATGGTTTTTGGAGTCTCCAGGAATCAGCATCAATTCAGAACCAGTATTCAATAATCATCAGTAAGTCTGACTGTTACTTTCCCCCAGTATACACTTACCCTTGCAAAAGGCCATACGTCCCTCTTGAAAAGGACTGGAGAATGGCTAACAGTAAAACTCTATGGTATTTTATCAAGGTACTTCCTCAGAGGATCCTAGCTGTCCCTTAATTCAAGGGGTTCTGGGTGTGCAAACTAGCTCAATTCTGGAACTTGGTTCACAGACTTAGATTCCTTTTGCCATGATCCAGTGATTTCATTTGTTTAAGAATCCCTCTGCTCATACAGATCAAACAAAAATGCAAAAGCCTTCTTACCTATTCTATGCCTGGAAACACTGTGATTGATCAGCTGGGACCAAAACACCATGCTAATCATGACATCATAAAAATTACTTTGCCTGTCCTACCCATTACAAGTTAAACCATTGCCTTGTCTATACTGCTCATTATGCTAACTACAGCTACCTTGCCTTTGGCAAGTCTGTGCTGTCACCTCACCCCCTGAAACTTTAGGTCCTAATTAAACCCACTGAACTTAATTCATCCAACCCAGCAGCAGCATCTCCAACCCTAAGGCCTGGCCCAAGGAAAGGGGGACAGCAAAGTCCCTCAGCTGTGCTGTTGCCATTCTCACCAGTTTGTGTCTTATAGGATTAGTGAAGGAAACGTCTTCTTGGCCTTCCCATTGTAGAGGATAAAGTTTTACACGATGTGCCCATTCCAGCATTGTGATTTCCCTGAGCCTTAAAATCTCTTCAACACTAAACCAATGGATATCAGATTTTTTTCAAACTCCATCTTCTGCAGCACACAGAACTTACCTTCTAAAAATGAGCCAGCTCCACTCCACTGATGCTAGCAGTCATCCTTTGGTACTGGCATCTCCAAGCTGCTGGGCTTTCTACTGTAACTGGGTTACATTTTTACCAATAGCTTTTGCGAGGCTCTTTTCATGGTGCAAAACCTCAGATTTTACCATGACCCCATTCAAATGTAACTCCAGATCTGCCTTCACCAACAGTTTCTCCTGGCCCTCACAGTGCCAAGCCTCAGCTGTTCTCCATGCTCCTTCATGTCTTCCAACCAATACTGTATGGGAGACTCTTACACATGACCAAATTTGGCTGCTAGGACCATGTACAACTTTGAAAATCTCTGAACACAATATGTGCTAACTCTGAGGAAAACCTTCCCAGAAGATTTCACTTTGATGATGTTGGTCTCTTCTTAATCACAACTGTTCTTCATCCCCAGCTGACCAGCATCCATTGTCCCAGCAAAACAAAGGTTTACTTTTCTAGGTATTATCTCTTATTGACCATAGCATTAGAGCCTATTTCTTTGGGATTCTGACAAATACTGAAAACCAGCTGAGAAATTCAAGCTCATGAACTGAATAACTGCTGGATTCTTGAACTCCCCATTGGTAGACTGCCATTATTGGACTAGCTGTACCATAGTCTATAAACCATTCTAATATACATATAATTTATAATGTATAATTATATATTGTATATAATAAAAAATATACATATATGTATATATATAAATTTTATCAGTTCTGTTCCTTTAGAGAACCCTGACTAATATAAACCTAATAAATCTTGACTATTTTAAGTAAATACTCCCATGGGAAAATGTTGTCTGAGGTTTTCTGTCCTGTCTGGTTTCTGTCCTCCCACCAGGTCCCACAGCCGTTTACCCCAAAGAAAATCACACAGAGGTCTATATAAATTATAAACTGATTGGCCCATTATCTCAGGCTTCTTATTAACTCTTATAACATATATTAGCCCATTATTCTTATCTGTGTTAGCCACCTGGCTCGGTACCTTTTTCAGCAGGGCAGGTCACATCTTCCTTCTTCTGTGTCTGGACAGGACTGGGGAGGAATGGGCTTCCTCCTTCCCAGAACTCTCCTGTTCTTATTGACCCACCTCTACTTCCTGTCTGGTTGTCATGCTTATACTTGCTGCCTGGCTACTGGCCAGTTAGCTTTTATTTAAAACATAATTGACAGAATACAGAATTGTCCCACACCAGGAAAATATTTGATTCTTTAATGACAATGGATATCTTTCTTATTTCATTTTTATTGAAGCACATTTAATCCTATGGATCTTTGTAAAAATAACTGGGGAAAGAAAGAACTTAGTAATAAAAAATGATATTGTAGCAGAAGAAGGCACACACTGTTCCAATACTGGAAAGGCTGAGGCAGGATGCTCTTGTATTCAATACTTTGAGCAAAACTAAATTCTAGACCTTTCTGTATACATAAAAAGATCATGTATAACATGAAGGAGAGAGAGTAGTTCATATGGATTTTAGACATATAGTTGTATAGATTATTAATAGCTACTTTTACATAAATGTGAATTGATATTTTAAGTTCTGGAAATTGACATTTTATGTATATTAAATAGAAGCAATTAAAACTTTGTGATATATATCATGTCAAAAGACTTCTTTAATGTTTTTAAGTGAAAGAGATTTGCCTCACTTTCCCTCCACTAGCCCTTCTAAGTTATCCTCCCTCAAATCTGCCTTATGTCCCTCAGTCTTCCTCAAATTCCTAGCCTCATTTTCTTTGATTATTATTTTTATATACTTATATATTTGTGTGTATGTGTATATGCTCTCTCTCTCTTTCACATTCACATACAACATGCTGAATCTATTTTATTTTGTTTTTGTGTATACAGTTTTAAGGCTGCCTACTACAACGGACAATGGCTTGGAAACACTAATTTTCCTTCTCTTTGTAATCATTATTTGCTTGTAGTTCCTGATGCATGTATTGGGCCCTACAAAAATTTTTACCTACCAACTAAATATGTCTGCTGATTTTGCCCTACCAGCTGCAATACCTATTAGCCACAATTACCAACATGGCAAGATACGCTTGAAGAAATTCACTAACGGTACTCACATGTCGGTGGCAATCAACAACTGTTCAATTGGACTTATGTTCTACTCAACAGGAGGGAAATCCTGTCTTGTACTGGAAATCTAGTAATCGTCCTAGGACTAATAAATTCATAGACATTAGAAAATAATTGATTGCTACAATCTAGCTAAAACAACATAATTCCTTCCCATATTCTAAATCTTACATTTATACCCAATGAGTAACTTCTAGCCCCTCATCAAAAGAGTTACTCTTTTCAGCAAATAAAGGTCATCACAAAGGAACACAACTGGACACAGAGCAGTGAACAAGGGATCGTGTGGAGCCCAGCCAGCCCCAAATGATACATCTATATGGCTGCTCCCTCTATGACTCGTGGAAAATTGTGGAAGAAGGGATAGGAAGATTATAAGAGCCAGAATAAATCTGTTATGAAACAGTACTTCTTTAGAAACAACTACATACAATGACAAGAATAATTAGTACTTTTTAAATAAAAAATAGATAAGAAAGAAAGTGGAATCAGTGTGGCTTATGAACTGTGGTTATCAACTTGATATAGTTTTTGAAAAAACTTTTCTAACATCATTAATTTGATAATACAATCTTATCTTTATGGATGTATAATTAATAGAAGGAATTGTGAAAATTTCTTATAAATTGATTAAACTCTTTCAGTAGCAGCATCCTTATCTGAGAGTGATGATAATAAAGTTACCCAAAGGACTACTGCCAGGACTAAGTGGGGCAATACTTGGGCAAAGCACTTGAGCACGGATGCATTACAGAAACGTTATTTACTATCAGACTTGGTAAGTCAATAACAAGAGGAACCAGATCTGCTTGGAGTTTTGACCGTTATTTGCTATATTTTAACTTTACGTCACTGCCTCACTTCCTACTTCAACAAGGATACTTTCTAATAAAATGTATAGAATAGAATTAGGGCAAACACCCCAAAGGGATAAAAAGACAAAAGGCAAAAGAAAGGTCAGAGACTAGAAGTAATCTGAGAAAAAGAAGTCAGAAGAAGGTGGAGAAGTTCCGTTGCTACAGTCCTGGCACTTGGAAGGCTGGAGTGGTGAGGAGCTATAAGCCAAGTTGAGTCCCCCCTCTTTGAGGAGAGCTTGTTCCAAAAGAAAACAAACAATAGCAAAAATCAAAAATCTACTGTTTGGTAAGAGCTTGTTTCAAAAAAAGAAGAACTAAAAAACAGCAATAGAGTGATCTGTACAAAGTTTATTCAGATTTCAGGATGAAAATGTGTAAATAAGATTCATTAAAATCTTATGCTCAATTTTGTTACAATGCATTTCTTAAATACTATTGAAATGTATTTCCTTGGAAGAACATCATAATGTAAAGGTTCTCACCATGCTTTCCCGACTCCAGAATGTCTTTGTCCTTTACTAAATTCTTCATTTGGAAACAGTTGTTGGGGGAGATATGTTCGTTTTATGAATACGGTTGATCGTTCTTAGAAAGCGTTTGTTACTCTCAACAGTCTCTTTACTGTTTCCTCCATAGTAAAATATGATAAAAAAAAACAAGACTTTTTTGTTTCTATTCTTTCTGGAGTTATTCTTCAAAATCCTGCATTAGAACACCCCAGTCTCAGTTCTTTTGCATTATCTTTATGCTCTTAATGAAGCTCATTGAGATTCAAATCTATCCTGGAGAACACTAAGCTGATGAAGTATGTGTGCTGGGAAGAGTGGCAGAGGAGAGAGGTACAATTCTGTTCTAGGCAATGCCAATAGCTAGATACCTGATCTTCTCAGCCTCCGCTCTATGGTTTGGAATTAAATCAGATGATGTTTATTGAACTCTAGAATTGTGTTTTCTAATTGAGGGAATAAGTAAATTCTCATTTCACATGTTTTATTGTTGTTGTTGTTCGTTTTTACTTTCTTCAATGAATGTTTTAATTTAAAAAATCATTAAAGAAAATTCCTTGATCTGTTAAAATAAAGACTTAAGTAAGAAACTACTTAAAAGTATTTT
The DNA here is from genome assembly GCA_004026605.1 of Ondatra zibethicus. Lineage (NCBI taxonomy): Eukaryota > Metazoa > Chordata > Mammalia > Rodentia > Cricetidae > Ondatra > Ondatra zibethicus. The sequence continues at coordinate 34,847 of PVIU01005126.1, forward strand.
AAACAATATCACTCATTTAGCCAAGTAGTGATGCACACTTTTATTCCCAGGACTCAGGAGGCAGAAGCAGGAGGATCTCTGAGTTTGAGGTCAGCCTGGTCTACAGAGCAAGCTTCAGAACAGCCAGGGCTACACAGAGAAACCCTATCTTGTAACATGCCTCCCCCCAAAAAAATCATTCATTTCTTTCTTAGGGTCCACACATTCCGTGATTTGTTCTTATTTCTTCATATTTTCACTTAACTGGACTGTCCGATAAATATTGCTTCCATTAGACTAATAGCGAATATTATTTACATTTCCACATTAAATTTTAACCTCATTCTCCAGTTTATGTGAGAGAATGGGGACTTATGTAACTGTGCATTCTCTTCTTTTTTTTCCTTATATTAAAACTAGATTTTTAAATATAATACATCCTAATTATGGCTTCTTCTCCCTCTACTCCTCCCAGTACCTCTTCACCTCTCTTCCCATCTGGATCTGTCCCCTTTCTGTCTGTCATTAGAAAGCAATCAGGTTTCTAAGGGATAAAATAAAATATAAAATGATAAAAAACATTGAAATGGTACAAATAAACAAACAGAAGGAAAGATCTCAAGAAAAAGCACAAGAAGCAGATACAGACACAGAGACCCACTTGTTCACACACTCAGTAATCCCATAAAAACACTAAATTTGAAGCCATAATATATACACAAAGAACTTACAGAGTTAAGAAAGAAGTAGAAAAAGAAAAAAGAAAAATTTTAAAAGGAAAGGAAAGTCCCTAACATGACATTGTGAGACAAGGATCCTCTAAAGATGCTTTTGACTTCAATTCTTGTTAGCTTTCTACTACTGGGCTTTCTGCCTACCTTTAAGAGTTGTTCATTTTCCTAGTAAGGACTCTTACAGAAATCTAAACTTCCTTTTGCAAGCAGTTGTCAATTGGAAGTAGCATCTAGGTTAGGGATGAGAGACTATACTCATTTTTCTTTTCAGCTCTAGAATCCCATCTGGCGTAGACACATGGAGGCCTTGTGCATGCTGTCTGGGTTTCCTTGAGTTCATATGTGCACTTGTCCTGCTTCATTCCCTTAGTGTCTACCATCCTCCCTGGCTTTTACTTTCTTTCAGTCTCCTCTTCCACAGAGTTCCCTAAGTCCTGAAGGGAGGAAGGTAAATGAAGACATCCTATTTAGGGCTGAGTGCCTCAATGTCTCTCACTCTCTGCTTATTGGTCAATTATGGGTTTCTGTTTTTGCTCCTATCTGCTGCAGGAGGAAACTTCTCCGGTGACTACTGAACAAGGCACTGAGCTACGAGAAGAGCAGAATTTCATTAGGAATCATTTTATTTCTATGTTACTTTAGTAGATCAGCAGTCTTTGGTTTTATCCTAGGTCCCTGGGGTATCTAGTCTCAAGTTCTTAGCCACCCAAAGGGCATTGGGCTTGGCTTCAAATCAGATATTGGTTGGTTCCTCCCACAAGCTTTGTGACACCACTGTACTAGCATATTTTTTAGTCAACACACCAAGCCTGGGGTTCTCTGTGTAGCCCTAGCCAGGCTTAGAAGTTGCTCTGTAGACCAGGTTTGCCTTGAACTCAGAAATCTGCCTGCCTCTGCTTCCCAAGTGCTGGGATTAAAGATGTGTGCTGGCATGCCCAGTTTATTTCACACATTTAAAGGTAAGCAGATGTCTGATTATAGTGCAAGGCAAATGCCACCCATGGATGTCACACAGTTTGGCAGGAGGTGGTAATCGATCACAACAGGGTCTTTGACAAGTTCTTCCTTTCCTACCTTCCTTGTCCTAAACGTCAGGCACAGGATCATTAGCATATCAGATACTTTTCTGAATTCATGGTTCTCACAAAATTTCTCTTTTTAACTTTCTTGTAAAGAGACAAGGAAGTGAATTATGATTGTGAATGTATTACTTTTCAGAAATTGTCAACTTGTTTACATGGAGTTTACCTGACTCAACATCTTTTTGTAATTTCTGTAATCCAAAGTCATGGTGATCCAGGACTGGTAGTGCAGCCCTACAATTCCAGCTACTGTGGAGGCTAAGGCTGGTAGACCAAGAGTTCAAGGTCTTCTTGTGTTTCAGAACAAATCCAAGGCCAGCTTGAACAATTCTTAGCGTCATTTTTCTCAAAAGTAGTATATTAATAAAGAGGGCTGGTATAGAGCTCAGCAATATGTCACTGCCCTAGCATGCACAAGTTCCTGGGTTCAATACCAAGTTCTGAGAAGAATTCATAGTGAAAGATAAAATGTCAATCTTTATCTCAACATTTCAGAAGAGAACATTAAGTGTTAAATCATTAACAAAGAAAATGGCACTGTCTTCACCACCACACTGTGTGCGTTCCATTTAGGAAAATATGATTGACACAGAGGACAGACAATAAAACATCACCCACAGCTGATGAGTAAGTATGCATTTATGGAATAGCTAATAAGTAACTAAACAACTGCTCAGCTGTGTGGTCCAGATGTGGACTAAAAGAATTCAGAGTACATAGTACCTATGTGATTTAACGAGCTCTTAAGATTTTTGTTTTCAGCTCTGTATGCTCCCGGGAAGAATGTTTGGTATGTGGGCCTAAGAACAAATTAGTCAGTAGCTTTGAATAAAGCTATGCTTCCAAAATTGACCCTGTAATAAAGGCAGAGAACCCAGGAAAGAGCACAGCCAACAATAATGAGGCTCATTCACTGAGGCCTCACTCATGGAGCAGTTGCTTCAATAGAACCATCCAAAGGAGAAAAATATAGGGCCTGCTTGTTTTAAAAAAGCTTGCAGACAGTAGAATTTCTGAGCTCAGTTTAAATTATCTCTTCAGAGATAAGAGAAATATCCTATGACAATGTACTTAGTTTCACAATGTTGTTTTTTATTAATTTCCTCAATGATTTCTAAGTAATGTTATAGAATATTAATTCACATTAATTTGGTAGCAAAATACAATACTATATATTAGATTCTGTACATGGAAAGATCTATTGATTTCTTTAAGCTCCACTACTGGAATTTGTGAGCACTAAAGGACAGTATAACACTTTAGAATGCATTTTAGAAATATCTGAAGCTTTGAAGTCTGATGAGCAGGCTGCCACTGTTGAGCAGTTTCAAACAATGAATGGACAATTGTGATTGTGGTTCTTCTTTATTATTCAAGAATTAATTCCAAAGACATTGCTGTTTTTAGACATTTTGCTAAATTCCTAAATTATCTGACTTCAATAATAATACAGTTGTGTCTGTTTGTAATATTCAGAAATCAGGTCAAAGAAGGTCTTTTTATGTAGAAGAAAGTACATGGATTTAGTTACCTGCCAACCTCTTATATAGTCAAATAATTTGTCTATAGGAAACATACAGTTTCCAACAAATATAACCATCCCAGTTTATGAAGAGGAAAATATATTGTGAGTGGCAATATTTGAATGTTTGAAATTCTTTTAAAAACAATAAAAGTTAAGAAACTAAACTTAGAGGATTCTCCATGAGCAACAAAAACTTCTGGATTATTTCCATATAGCCAGTGGGAGTCTTCCCCTTAGACATGTAATACATTGGTTCAGACAAAATAAATGTGATTTATTTATATATCTTTAATAGTATTGCATTTGTGATATTTCACTTATGAGCAATGGTGGCCAACATCTACACAAAGAAGCCACAGAGGAGGAAAGGAAAAATCCACATTCCATTACACAAATGCATGTTCCCTTGGCTTGGTTCCTAGAGCAATGTGGGTGCAAACTGAAGGAAACTTGCAGAGATCTGCCAGCCCCATCCCCAACCATTTTCTTTGAATTGATGTGAAGCCCCACATGGAGATGGGTAACAGGCTAAAGGGAAGTTGCTGGTGAGGTTCTTTTATTAACATGTCATAGGTTGCTGAGACCCTGGGTCTCCATTTTTAGTCTTGTTCCTCTATTATCAACACAGGTATGGTCTATTCTATTTTCTTTTGCTTCTTTTATTCAGGATCATGGAGAACTCACTCTGATGTTTTTCCTTGGGGAGGATAAAGCTCAATTAAACTTTAACTATTTTTATTCTTTTAAAATTAACTGACTGGCACATCACAGGGAATTATATTGCCAGATTCCTTAACTTTCTACTTTTTAATTTTTTCAGAATATTTTACTTTTAGCTCAAATTTATACCGTGGGATAAATTCCCTGTTTGTGTTGCAGTAGGGCTTACATATATACATGTTCATGCATGCTGCATGTTTAATCAAGTATGAGATGAATTAACTTCTTAGAAAACATAGGAAGAGATTGTTGTTTTTACCATTCACAAATATTTTCATAAATTAAAAATGCTATTTTATTTTAATTTCATTTTGAGTATGTTTTTAATTAAGACTTTTTGATATTTATAACTGTCTTTTAAAGTATATACTAATAATATCTGGAATTTAAAAGTGATTCTTGCTGTAATGCTTCCGGTTTTGCACTTTGAAGTAGTATATTCTGCCTCTGAAACTTTCCTACATCTTTGTTAAAATCTCAAGTGTGTCATCTAATTTGAAACAGACTCGTCGATGTTTTCAACTATATTTGGTTTGTGGGTTAAATATATGAGATAGAAATAGCTGAAGAAAATGTGGCTTTCTGAGGCTAGACATTCCAACCGTGTTTCTGCAACCAAGAATGTAAATATGGGAACGATTTATGAACCTAAGGTATTTTTAAAACTAATGATCAATGGGAGTGAATACTAAGCTTACATGTTCATCTGTTTAATTTATACAAAAAGTTATGTTTGACGAAGAGTAGAGTCAGAGACTGTTAGGTAGATGGAACTTATGGTCAAATACCTTCTTCATATTACGTAAGGCTTGACACACCAAAAATAAATGATGGAGAAAGAAATGTGGCTCAGTTTCCTCTGTCTTCCTCCAGCTGGTAGGCCCTGATGCCTCTGATGTCAGCTACTTTATTTCAGTTGGAAAGGAAATAGGAAATTAATGTGAGCGAACACACACTCTTATTCAAAAAGAAGACTCTGAAACAGGATGTTCACTCTGTGACTAATAACAGGACAGAATTCCTAGCTTTGCCATTCCTGCAGAAACTAACTTGCCTTTCTATCTTAGCAGCCTCCTTGGAATGTCTGATACCATTAACCCTGCAGGCAGAAGCGGTAGACAAAGACAAATGAATAGCTTTCATCTGCTTCTAATATGGCAAAGACTTCAGGTGACATTGATCAGGTGGCCACCCTTGGTGGAGTATCACAAAGAAAATCAATCTTGTAAGGAAAAGGTCAAATAAAACTAAAAATTTGTGGTAACAGTGAGTCAATGGAGCACATTAAATACAGAGAAACACTGAACTGCATGACGAGCAAAAATTAATGACAAAGATAAATGAACAGGTTACAGCATGCAAAAGAAAGTCTAAAGCCAGTTCTACTGTGGAAAGGACAGTGAGCTTTTAGAAAATATAAATAAACCAGCCTACAAACCACAATCCCAGAGAACTTAAACAACAAATGAGGACATTAAGAGAGACTTACATGGATCTAATCTACATGGGAAGTAGAAAAAGACAAGATCTCCTGAGTAAATTGGGAGCATGGGGACCTTGGGGGAGCATTGAAGAGGGAAGGGGAGAGGCATGGAGGGGAGCAGAGAAAAAATATAGAGCTCAATAAAAATCAATAAAAAATAAAAAGGAAAATATAAATAAATGGGTCATGCCTACCTGTTCTCTAACAGCAAGACAGTAAAACAACCAAAATATTTTTTCTAAAATTGAGCATATGCTAGAGTAGCCAAGGTGTAAAATGAGGTGAATCTTGGGCACTGAGGTTTTGTTACCCCACATGAGAGAAGAAAGAAGGCTTAATACTCAGTGTCTTGTGTAATGATTCCATCTACATGTCCAACTATGTACCTACTCATTTCTCCAGCCATATAAACTCTTTGACTCTATTTAGGTTTCTGGGGTGAAATGACATAGACTGGTTCACTCCTTTCAGCTCCTTTCTGTGCCTCTGATGTAGCTGGAGTACGCACCATGTCTTGTCTAGCATTACACACAGTATGAGCAGCCAGAAGTTTTAGCGTGAGAAGTTAAGGTATGTACTCAAAGACTTCTCTGCTGAAGCCAGTTATAGTGGCTTCCAGTGGCTTCCATTTACCTCTCAGTTGTTGCCCCATCAATGCCAGTTCAGTTATTGATGTCTGTATGCATCATCTCACAACAATGGTGCTAGTCTGAAGTCCGCTTTTAAATTCCTTGTAATTGTTCATTTGTCCTTTATTAGACCATTTGCTTTTGATGGGCTCTAAATTAAAAAGAATAGTTATTCTATACTCTCATAGAGTTTATAAGGTGGTTCATAGAAAGGGACCAAAATTAAATTTTTTACCTGAAAAAAAATGTTTTTATAGAAAAAGTGAAATTAAAATTCTAAATGAACTTAAACCTAAAGTCTGGCACAGAAAAAGGTAGCTATTGAGAGTTATTGTAAGGACCATCTAAATAATGTGCAGCATTCAGGGTGAGCTATTCTCATATGTCTTTATCTTGTTCCACCTCCAAGTAGGACAAATAGGTTTACTTCATCAGTATATTATGGTAAAGCTATATCTTTAAAATGAATTCAAAACTAGTCTTGAAAAATGCTTATTCATTCACTTCATTGTAATTAATTTTTTATATAATCCATCAATGTATATTGTTTTTCAATTTCACATGCATGTGCATGTGAGTGTGTGTTATATCTATGTTTTTACAGAGATGAAATAACCTATGCATATGTTTTTGGAGACCAGAGGTGGATCTTAATCTTCCTGTACTGCTCTCTAACTTATCTATCTATCTATATCTATCTATCTATCTATCTATCTATCTATCTATCTATCTATCTATCTAACATCTACTTATCTATATAATATTTGATACAGTTTGTCACTGTACCTGGGGCTTCTGTTTTGGCTAGTGTGTCTAGCCAGTGTTGTGGTTACTGATACATTGAACCTGGCTTTTACATGGTGCTAACCATCTAAATTCAGGTCTTCACACTACACTATCAAGCACTCTACCCCAACATGATCTCTAAACCCCTATTATTTTTCTTAAATTGACCATAGTCAATGAATTCTGAAATGAATTTTCAAATATTTTTGACATATTTCTCTGAAATTTCTTGCCTCGTGTTCATTTGTGAACACTATGCATACTCTAGTGATATTTACACTATCATGATACCTGGCTTTATCCTTTGCTATCTGTAAATTTGAGTATACACACCTGCTCAGGGGTGGCCAGATTTGTGCAATGAAAGAGGGATAAAGTGGAGATTTAGATTCTATTCCCTTCTCTTTCAATTGCTTGTGTGTAATCCTGGATAATCCTTGGTTTGGGCCCAATATTTATTCAGTAGATGGGATTCAAAGCAAAACTCTGTACTAGACATTAGGAGCCTGTAATCCAAAGGGAGGTGGGATCATCCATTAAGAAGCCAGAGAGACTGGCGATGGAAGTAAGAGTAGCAGAATAATGTAATAAAACCTACTTTAGGTGTGCTAAAGGCTATAGAGCTAAAACACAATCTTCTTAGGAGTGTGAATTCTAGAACTGGATATCCGAAAAGGAGCGTCGCAGTACAAAACAGGCTGGGCATGGTATCCCAGCATTTGCAAGGTGCAGGTAGGAGGTTCAGGAATTTAAAGTCATGTTCAGCTACACAGTGAGTACAAAGTCACACTGGGTCACACAAGTTCCTATCTTAAAAATGAAAGTGGGATGAATAAAGAAAAGATAAAAAGAAAAAATATAAGCAAAGACCACCACTCTTTGTTGATGAAATGTGTTACTGAAACTCTTTGAACAGTTACAGATTTATGTTGGGCTACAGAAAGCAGGGCTAGAATTTTTAAGGGTATGATTCTGTGCAATTGAAAAGGTCATCACCTTTGCTCCTCAGGCTTTTAGGATACACTTAATGATGAATGCCAGGTTTGCTTCGCGCATGCAGATTCCATATGGATTCACAAAAGTACTTTTCGGTGCACTTTAATGTTTCTTTCTTCCTAACTAATGCTAGGTATAATCATATATTCTCAAACTAAAGCTCACAAAATGGTCTTAGGACTCTCTCATTCACTGTAACTTAGACCAAATTCCTCTGCCATTTTCACCACTTGAAAATAAAGCAGCTACCTTTCTGGCCCTGAAAGCGTACTTTCTTCCAAAGCTGCAAAGCTTCTGTATTAATAGAATCCCAAACATTCCATAGTGGTGGCTCAACATGCTGAAAGGCGAGTTCAGAAAGCCCATTTTGATCTCCACTGTTTACTCTGACTTTCAGTGGGGGATACTGAACAAGGGTCTACAGTTCAGTACTTGAATCTGTGGTCCACTTAGGAACCACACTGAGGGTACCTGGCACTGTTCAGAAAGCCAGGGAGACGGGCAAAAGCTTGTACTGACATTTTTCAAATGATTTCCTAAACAGAACTCTTCTATTTGGCTTTTTGAAAGGAGGTTTCAGTGCTAACAGAGTGGGATTCAGAGGTGGACAGATTGTTGTTAACATGTAGGAAAATGAATTTGGCGAAGGATCTGGGGTGAATAAAAAAAGAGAAAGATATGGAGAAAAGAAAGTCACAGAATAGGAGAACACTGAGGATAAAAGGTTCTTTTAATCAAGTGCCTGGCTTGATAGTTTAATTTGTTGATGGAAAAATACCTCATAGAATCACATTGTTTAATGAGCTTTCTAAGGAAGGAAAGAAAATTCATCTTTAATCCAAATACTGAATTTTAATTATGAAAATAATTTTCTTCTTTTCTTTTCCTTTTTTTTACTTAATGATTTTTTTCATTTATTTTACATAGTGACCAGTTTCCCTTCCCTCCTCTTCTCCTATCTCCTCCCCTTTCCCATTTTTCCTCCTCCCCATCCACTCCTCCCCCATCTTCATTCAGAAAGGGACAGGCTTCTCATGGACTTGCACAAAGCATGGCACATCAAGTTGAGGCAGGACCGAGCTCCTCCCCTTATGTCGAGGAGGGGTCAGGTAATCCAGCATTGGGGAAAGGTTACCAAAAGCCAGCTAAGCACCAGGGAGAGGTCCTGCTCTCACTGCTAGAAGCCTTACTAAGATATCAAGCTCCAAGATTGAATTCTGCTTCTTCAATGGGAGATGCAATCAATTTAACAAGCGGGAGCAAGGGAAGATTGCAGTAGCCCAAGTGCAGTGCCCTGAAGAGCTACACCTGTTAGTTATAATTCGGTAATGCTTCTTTTCACAGAGCAGTAAATTGTCTTGTGCTGCACATTTTATAAGAACTGAATCTTCAACTCAGAGAGATAAGCATTAAAGCAATTTCCTTAGAGAAATTGTTTGAAATACGACAGTAATCTATTCCACAGTCAGTTCTTCCTTTATGGAAAGAAGCTATCTAAATCACCACCACAAGGCAAGAATCCTTAGACACAACCCAGTCCATGATCCAAGTTCTGGCATTCTCTATGATCTCCAGTCCATACTAGAAAGTCATAAATTCACCCAAACAGAAACATTCATGTTGAAGTAGAAGTTAGTATGGAACAGTCAGTCAGCCACAGTTAGACACAAACCTCAGTACCACGTCAGAAGTATAAAATGTCAGCTTAAACAGGGTTCTTGCCGAACACTGTCTTTCTTCACAGCGATGTAAAAATTGATGAAGTACAGCTTGAGAAGAAAAAGAAAAACAACAGAAATCGAAACATTGCTCTCTCATTCAACCATGGAGCGCACACATGGCAAACGAACTCTGGAAAGCAAGGGCTCTTTCCACTGCTGACCCGCACAGCTCTATCAGTAGGCAGACTCATTACCACATGGTTATCAACTTACTCCAACAAATGAAAATTTCACAAATACCTAGCCACCATGGTGTATGTTAACAGGGTCTGGCAGGCCAATTGAAAACATATTATGTTCAAGCTCAAATTTCTTACTACACGCTGTTTTCACTCTATTGATAGGAGTGTCAGGAATTATCACGGCTGTTTTCGCTTTGTTGGTCGGATTCACTGAGAAATAGTCCTCTTGCTTTCAGACCTTGCCAGTTCTGATAAGGTACAAATATTTACTTGGCTTAGGTGCAGGGACGCAGAATAAAGATTTTTATAGCACTTTTTTTTTGACAAAAAAGAATGGCTAAAAGGGGTCAGATATTGAGTTTAGTGTATTTTGGAGACAAGATCTCTTATATCCAAGGCTGGCTTTGGACTTGCATTATAGCTGAGGATGATACTGAACATTTGATCCGCTTTTTCTTTTTTTTTTTTTTTTTGATCCCCCTTTTTTTTCCTCAAGTGCTGAGATAACAGCTGTGTGCCACCATGCCTGACTTACAAGGTGCTAGGGATTGAACCTTGGAATCCATGCATGTGCTGCAAGCACTCTACCAGCTGAGTTACATCCCCAGTACCTAGAATATTATTATATGCTCTATAGAGAACATTAATAAATAATTATGACCTCTAATTTCTCTAGGGCAATAAAGTAGATATGGGTATGTGCTTTTAATAATAGAATACTTGTTAGCTAAGGTTGAGGTATGATATCTTTTGAGAGCAGTATGGACTAGATAGAGAATTCTAGGCTCACTAAATAAATGATAACACATTGATGGAGAGAGGGAGGGGGGAGAGAGAGAGAGAAACAGGAAAGAGTAAAAGTGAGTAAGATCTAGAGAAAACGCCTTGTTTAGTCAATTATAAATGAGTCAAGAACTACTACTTTCTTGCTTTTTACTTTATTTTGATTTTTTCTCCAATTTCTTAGGTTTGTGAACAATATTTGTGAGAAGAAAATTTGATGGGTAAAGGATGGTACAAAGCAACCACACTTTGCATACATCTCAACAATCATGCAATAAATACTTCTAATCATCTAGTATGGATAAGCATGGAGAGCAGAAATCTAAGTTTAGAATGAACAAGATTGCTGTGGGATAATGTTTTTGTATACTATAAAGATTTGCCACTCGTATTGGTTTAATGAAATGCTGATTGGCCAGTAGCCAGGTAGCAAGTATAGGCAGGGAAACCAGACAAAGAGTATTCTAGGGAGAGGAAATGCAGACTCGGTCACTAACCATATGCAGAGGAAGCAAGATGAGTAAGCCTCATTGAGAATGAGAAAAGGTACCAAGCCACGTGGCTAAACATGGGTAAGAATTATGGGTTAATTTAAGTTGTTAGTAGCTAGTTAATAATAAGCCTCAACTAAGAGGCCAAACAGCTTATAATTAATATAAGCCTTTATATGTTTCTTTGGACCAGGCAGGACAAAAACTTCTGTTTATACAAGACAGGCATCTGTTGCCAAAGTTTATATCTTCTGATTTCTCAATTTTACATTAAAAACCAGCATAAAAAGACCAAAAAAACCAATGTGCCTTTAGTCTATAGATCACACTTCTACAGCTCTTACATGAAAGCAAGGATGTGATATTGGACTCTTGAATCTAATGGTAATGCTACAAAAAAAAAGCAAAATAATAAAAGCAAAAGTCCATCTTTACTAAAAATAAAATTAAAAACCCTGAGATTTGTATTAAATGGCTAAAATTATATGCAATCTTTGTCCTGAAAATCACAAGACAAGGGTGAAGTGTATCTGTGTCTTTCTTTACAAGAAGTAGAGACTGAGTATCCTCAAAGACTGCTGTAATGAACTCAGGGGTTGGGTTGCTTCTATAGTTTTTTCTAGTTCTATTGCCTCTTGTTACATAATCTAATAAGGTCAATAAGGAACTTAAAAAATTTTACCTCCCAAGTTAATATCATTCTTTACCACAGTCACAGTTCCAGTCTGAATGTCTCCTCCTCCACCTTCGCAATCTTTGTCTCTCATGTGCAGTTTCCTCCCCGTTGGAGTGGACAGGACCTGTTACTGCCTCCAGAGAAGTGAATTAGAAAACCAGAGGGAAGCCACTTCTGCAACCTCTCAGATCCTGCAAGATGCTATGCTGACAAGACTCACCCCAGTGACTCAGGACTCGGCTTTCTTTCTCATGGTAAGACAGTAATTTACTTTAATAATCAATAATCTTTTTAGTTTCAGATAATTTGTTCTGGCTAAAAAAGGCACAGAAAGAAAAATAAAAAATAAAATTTGTATGTTCTAATGGACATATGTTAATGACATTTAGAGTCATCAATTAGTAACTAGAAATATATTAGATGATCAGAGTAAAATGATCAACCTTGGCCAGCAGAATTTGGAAAAGTTCTGCCATCTGTTTTTCACAAGTTTCTTGGCAGAAGGAAATGAATTACTATCAATTTGTAGTATTTGCCTATTTCTATACCTTAAATAACTACACCATTATCAACTTTAAATACAGTGATGCCTCTGAAAGCAGAATCAGATAGAAATTTGCATAGTCAACATTTCAATGTGACACACAAAGATTCCTGCACACTGCTAGTTTTCTCTGAGAACCAGTCCTCTGGAGTATGATGGACAGATGCCTGATTTAGAGAGTGATAAGAAAAACATGCTTTCTAGAAGAGTAGCCAGAATGAAAACGCTCCTGAATGGAGAGGAACTGCATTACTCAAGGAACTGGAGGAAGCATGATTTAGCTGGCTCTTAAAGGTTGGGAAAAGAGAAACTCAAGAGAGAAGACTGGAAAATCAGAAAGCACTCAGATCAGACATTACTTCCTTTTATGCTTTAGGAAGGTAACAGTAGCACAGAGTCCCTGGATCTATCAAGGTGCTTCCAGGGTTATGTACAATAGGTTTAGAATTTCAGAGTTTGGCCTAACTGCAATAGGAAACCATTGCATTATGAATAGCAAACAAACTCACTATATTCTTTATGAGACAGCTAGTTCTTTTGTTAAACTTATTTTTAAAAGCCCATAAAATGTTTATGAAGCAATAAGGTGAATAATGTTAGTCTGTTGATACCTCCATGAGTAAGACAAAATAATAACAGTACCTTCACCACTATAGATTTGATATTAAAACCTAAAAATTTTCAAGAAAGAAGGTTACAAATATGGCAAGAACAATAGAATTTCAGAATATTTTATTGTTTATTTTCCTTTCTGTATTTTTTATTTTTCTTTATAAAAAGAACAAATATTGGCTTGGTGGTAGAGATAAAATATGATAGTAGGCATCCTACAAACCATGTTGGAAGATACAGAAGATGAGAGTGACAGAGGGGCCGTACTGAGAAAAGAAAAGAGGGCACCTGTCAATGTCATGGTCGACCAAAACATGAAACATTGGCTGGAAGCAAACAGAGTTCCCTCTTTCAGTTAAAAACTTATGTCATAAAGTATGGAAATGACAGGTTCTGTCTTCAGGACTGTGGTGAGCTCACACCTGGATCACAGAACTCATTTAGAAGGTCACCATCTTAGAAATCTGTAGGAACACTGGAGAGAGTTCAGAGAAAAGTAGTGAGGGTGATTACAGCTGTGAGTCTGATAGATTTATGAAGGGAGATTGAAAAGCAGAGCATGCTTTAACAAAAGCCATGAGGAGATAAGGCTAATTAATCTCTCAGAGGATTAAAGAGCTAGTGAGCATGGAGAGAAAAGTATTTTTTCTCAAGTTGGAAAAGAGAGAACAATTAATAATACCCCAACAACTAGAAGTGAACATCCTCACATTGAAAACATCTGTATTCTGGAGTGCTATAGAATGGATAAAGATACCACACAGGCACACAAATAGAAAAAAATAAAACTATGTTTACTCATAAATCCAGTGAATCTTTAAACACTATAATGTCAATTACAAAGCATACTGAAAAGTATTTAGCTAATGAATAGAACACTATGAAGAACTTAATTCTCTCCAATTAATAATCTCAATTAAGATAAAAAATCCTTTTAATATAGAAAGTGACAAGTCACTTCTATGATTTATGTTTTCTGGATTCAATAAAATAGGTAAAACCAAAGCAACCTTGAAAAGATGAATATGTGAGAACACTTAATAATATCCAATTACATGATTTATTTTACATTTGCTGTAATAAAAATGGAATTCACTTTGAAATATACCAGTACACCTACAGAAAAAAATAAATTTTTCAGAAATAGGCACAGACACACATTCACACACACACACACACACACACACACACACACACACACACACACACACACACAAACAGTGAGAGAGAGAGAGAGACAGAGAAAGAGAGAGAGAGGGAGGGAGAGTTCATTTATTTTCAATGAGTCTATAAGCAATTTCATAGGTAATGGGAAAAGCCCATTCAATTGTACAGTAGAAGAATTAAATAAGTGTAAAAAAAAATGAGGCACAGACCTACAACGTTAGATTAATGAGAGAAAGCAATTAAAGTAAATGTGAACCGTAGCATTAAACACACATGTCTCACATGTCGAGGTCAGAAGACAGCCTTGAGGTTTCAGTCATCACATTCTATGCTGTTTGAAACAAGGTTTCTTGTTTGGCACTGTCTATGCCAGGCTATTTATTCCTTAAGTTTTTGGAAGTTCTCTATCTCAACCTCCAATCTTGATGTAAGATAGCTAGGATTAGAAGAGCACACTTCCATGTCTGTCTATATCAGTTCCGGAGAGCTGAACTTACATCCTCATGCCTACACCCACTGAGCAGTCTCCTTAGCTTCATCTTAATTCTAGACACCAAAACATTAGTCATTGGGGGAAAAGGCAATAAACTAGCTTACAACAATTAAAATAGACTAAAATAGAATAACAGATTTGAAATTTTAGACACAAAAGGGGAGAAAATATCTACCATTCATTTGGCTTATGAAAGATTTGTATGAAGGGTATATTACAAAAATTGCTTAAAGCAATACTAGAAACACAAATATCTTCACTATATCTACACACAAAGTAGGTGAAACACTTGAACAGAAATAAGACTGGGATCCAACTAGCAAAAAAATTAAACTAGAAAAACATGCTATGTATAACTGGCCATCAAAGAAATACAGAATGAAATTATAATGGGTGACTATAAACTTAACCTGTGACTGATACTGGGAACAACAACCTAGTAGACAAATGTTAGGGAAGCATATAGAATATAAGGCTAAACAGTGCTGCCAGAGAAGTTTCACACTTTGGGAGCTGTTTCTTGCATTTAAAGACTCAGCAATTCTGGTCTTATCATACCAGTTAGGGATCTTTAGAGAAACAGAACCAGAAGAATGCATATATAATTGCAAGTGGGCACAAGCAGGACCAGTGTTTACATCATCAGGTTAAGCTAGTAGATTCTGAGTTCAAGAGCAGACTGTGTTCACAGAGAACAAACAGAAGGAGCTGGTGGATTTATTGAGTTGGTTTAAGGGTCAGAGGTCAGATGTGACCACAATGCCATATTGTATGCAGAAGAGCTAGGGAAGCCTGTATTCTAATTTATGGAAACTATTTCACTTATTCACACTTCCGAAATTTCTCTATTTCTCTTGTGTTTCCCACCCTATTTAAAT
The DNA here is from genome assembly GCA_004026605.1 of Ondatra zibethicus. NCBI lineage: Eukaryota > Metazoa > Chordata > Mammalia > Rodentia > Cricetidae > Ondatra > Ondatra zibethicus. Next base: position 50,328 of record PVIU01005126.1, read on the forward strand.
TACAATTTTCCTATTAAACATTAAAGAATTTAGATAGTATGTCATGTGTGCTCAAGATAAATGCTAAGTGGAAAATAGTAACGGCAACAACATGCACATGCAGATGCACTTGGTACAGTATCTTGAAGTTGTTAATGAAGACTGTTATAGTTGCTCTCGCAAAACAGTTTCTCTTATACAAGGAGGAAGAATCTTTTAGTAGCAATAACTCTGAAAATGGTTTCTTTCCTTATAAAAAATCAAAATATTTCATGCAGTATTTCATGTCCTTACTCTAACACCCTGGCATTTGTACCTTTATCTAACACACTATGCAGAACCTAACAGAATGAAATCTCTCTCATAACTCCTTTGACCCCCACTGATGTGTGTGTGTGTGTTATAGCAAAATAAAGAGCCAGGGGGAGAGTTTAGAAATACAAGAGATGAGGGGTAACTGTAACCTCACTTTATTCTAGGTATTAAATGTTTCCCCAACCCTACTCCTTTTCCTACTCTACTCTTTCCCTTGGAAAGCTGACTATGAACTACAGGGATGAGTTTCCTAGCCTCTGGCTCATTTGAATTGCACTATTGGATGTACCAACAGAAAATTGGCAGGTGTAACGAGAGTACTTGGTCCCTGTGGATTAGCTGCTTATGTCTATTAAGGGCACAGTCCTTTGTCACCTCTTTCTTGTTGTTACAGCTCTGCCCTCCTTATGTTTCAACACCTCGGGATGGGAATAGCTTCACTCTGTCACTATGTCAGACACCCTAGATGTTATCCCATCAGCCTGGTTCACATGAAAAAAATGACTCCTAAATTTGACTCTTTTTTGTTACTAATAAGCATGCTGTTTCTTTTCTGGCAGGGTTATGACTGGGGTTAGGACTGATAAAATTGCAGACAGAAAGACTTGGAATTGTTTGTAGATTTTGTTCTTTTTAAGATTTATTTAAGTGAATGTGTGTGAGAGAGAGACAGACAGACAGAGACAGAGAGACAGAAAGGGGGAAGACTGCAATAGCACACCCACTTGTATGTGAACTTGGTTGTAAGAATAGCTATAGACACCAAAGGAGAGTCAAAGTCCCTGAAACTGGTGTTAAAAGGCAATTGTGAGCCTTTGGATGTGAGAGCTAGGAACCCAATTCTGGTCCTCTGACTGAGCAGCAAGTGTTCTTAATTGCTGAGTATTCCCTCTAGCTCCAAATCTGTGTTAGTTTAATCATTGTCCCTGGTATAAGAAAAGGACCAGCAGAAATCATTGATTTATAAGCAAAGACATTATTAATTTAAAAATATAATAGACTCAGCGGGGTGGCACACACCTTTAATCCCAGCACTCGGGAGGAAGAGACAGGTGGATCTCTGTGAGTTCGAGGCCAGCCTGGTCTGCAAAAGCTAATACCAAGACAGGCACCAAAGCTACACAGAGAAACCCTCTCTTGAAAAAACAATAAGTAAATAAATCAATAAATAATAGATAGATAAAATTTAATAGATTAAATTATAAATGAACATACTATAATTGATATAGAGAACTTTTATATGGCTTTTATAAGGAAGGTTTGGCAAGCATACTTTATATCAATATCTTATGAAGATCATAAAATCATATCTGTGCATGCAATATTGAGATATTAGGTAAGCAAGAACACAGCATTCAGACTTCACTATGTCTCCCATTAACTATTCCTGTGAAATTCACTAGAAGTTTGCCATGGAGTTTCAATGTATGACTAGATTGATCCTCTATCAAACATCTCAAGACACAACATCTCTCTACTCATGACCCCACATCTAATCAACATTGAAACCCAAGGTTCATATAGCAGCTAGACAGCACTAATGTGCAAGATTCATGTTATGTCTATTAGCTTATCTCCTGCTATGCACCTCCAATCTGCTTCAGCCCCTAGTCAGCCCCACACGTACTGGAACATACAGGGGCTGATCATTGACAACATTTTAGTTCTTCCCACCCTGGAATAACTTCCTCCAGAAAGTGTGCATTTCTCATCGTTATCTTCTTTAGCCTTGGGTCAAGTGCTACCTTTATTTGGGGCAGCCCCTGACCACCTTGTTAAATTTTCCAAAATTCCAGTGAGATGGTTGGGTGATGAAAGGTGCTTGCAGACTAGACTGAAGACCTGAGTTCTAGCCTTGGGACCCACGTGGAGAAAGGAGAGAACCAACTTCTGTGAATTGTTCTTTAGTTTCCACACATGTGCTGTAGCATGTGCATCCACACAGAGAAATGAACAAACAAGCAGATAAATACAGTAAAAAGATACTCAACTGCAGTGCTGAGGTGCTCTCTAGTAAGCACAAGAAGGTGGTGATGTAGCTTATTGAGAAAACATACACACCCAAAGAGCCTCCTTTAAGCCTGAGCTGTGGTGCTACAAGCCACGGAGAACTCAATGTCAACCAATCAACAGAAGCAATTGTGAAGCAAAAGCACATGTATACTCATGTCTGTTCTATATGTGGACATTTAAAATAGGAACAGACATGCAAGGTTAATTTTTTTTTCAAAACTTCACCTGCATGTAGTAAGAAAACCACCCCACCCTAGTTTCCAAGAAAGCACTTTTGACTATCTAATGCATTTCTCATTCTGTTTACCAGCTTATTGTTTTGTTACTTCAACTATGATATTGTTTTTAATTTAGTTCCTGCTTTCCCATCCAGGTTTAATCTACTGCTAATGAGTCTTTCATATAAGTTCCTTGTGCTCTTTAAAAATAGTGAGATTTTTTTTGTTGTGAGCCTAGCCTCTAACAGCTGAGCCATCTCTCCAACCCCAGCAGCACAGACACTGATAGAAAAAATTAATAAATGGGACCTCTTGAAACTGAAAAGCAAGGCAAAGGACACAGTCAACAAGACAAAACGACAGCCTACAGAATTTGAAAAGATCTTCACTAGCCCCACATCAGACAGAGGTCTGGTCTCCAAAATATACAAAGAACTCAAGAAATTGGCCACCAAAAGAACAAATAATCCCATTAAAAAAAAAATGGAGTACAGACCTAAACAGAGAACTCTCAACAGAGGAATCTAAAATGGTTGAAAGACACTTAAGGGAATGTTCAACATCCTTAGTCATCAGAGAAATGCAAATCAAAACAACTCTGAGATTCCATTTTACATCTGCCCCCCTTCCCCAGTGTATCTAGTACTTGAATTGAGCTCATTTGATGTAAGAAATACTGCTGCATATTCTCTCCAAATAGTCTGTGCTTTCTTTTGATTCTGGCATATTTCTGTTTCTCTCTCTCTCTCTCTCTCTCTCTCTCTCTCTCTCTCTCTCTCTTTCTCTCTCTCTCCTCCCCTCCCTCCCTCCCTCTACCTGTGTATGTGTCTTTTTGCATGTGTGCGTGCATATGCATGTGTGTATCTGTGTGTGTGTGTCTCCATCCACATGATGCACATGGGCATGGGTACAAACATTCACAGCTCTCATGCAATTTATCTTGGCACACTTTAACTTGCTTACTTTTCCCTCTGCAGCAGTCAGCAACACTGCAGACTCCTTATCAATAGGTTCTCTGTAAGCTGAGTGAGATTTCAGAAGATATTTCTTCCTGCAATGTTAGGTTTTTAAGGAAGTTCTTTTTTAATTAATTTCCTGCTCAGAAAAAAAAAAGAACCCATTGCAAATATTTCAATACAGAGTAGAATGGACTCCTGGCATCAGTTGGGAGTAGTTACTCAGTTTCAGTGAAGTTTGCCTTAGTTCCCGCAGATTTGTGGACCAAGGGAAGAGAGACCATGGGAGCCTCCCAAATATGATATGAAAATTTAAAGAAAACTTTCTGCTCTCATGAGTCTTGTATTAGAGTGTATGACTTAACAGGACTGAGAGGTTGATAAGCAAAAATTACTTCTCTTTAGATTCTTCTTTATAGGGAATTTGTATTGATGTTAGTACACACTTTAAACTTTACTCCTCAAGGTGCCTTACATTATTGAATTTTGTAATGGTTCAAATGAACCACAAATCTATGCCCAGAACAAATCTTTGGTAACTTCATTACAAATTAAGTGAAACTCTAATTTTAATTTTTAATTTTAGAATTTTTTCTGTTTTTAGTTTTGTTTTCTTTTTGTTTTTTTGTTGATTGGTCGGTTGGTTTTTCAAGACAGAATTTCTCTGTGTAACTTTGGAGCCTGTCCTGGAACCAGCTCTGTAGACCAGGCTGACCTCGACTCACAGAGATTCCCCTGCCTCTGCCACGGATTTAGGGTATGTGTGCCATCGCCCTACTAATTATCAGATCAAATTTAAACCATTTTAACAACATTTTTTTTCTGTTTCTTTCTAATTAATTCTATCTTTCAAGAAAAAAATCTAATGTTTTCTAAAATGATAATGGAGACCAACAAAAGTTTTGAGATCATTTCATTGTTCTGCAACAAAAAGATGGGAAAATGGCAAAGATATTAGTGACACTGTAGACTTAATCTGGATCTCTTCTAATTATAATATGAAAATTGTGTGTTTACCCACAGTTTATGTAATGCTACTTTGTAGAGGACAGTGTTTTGATTTTGCATGATGCTCCTGAGATTATAATATTTTAATGGCTGTTTTTTTCCAGTGGTGGTAACAATATCAGTTAATTGAAAAGACAATTTCTTGTTTGTTTGGTCATATTCCTATAAGTTGGTTTTGATTTTTCTTATTTTATTTTATTATTGTTCTTTAGATGTTTGTTTCCTAGAGAGAGACAGAAATGGTAGGACTCCACATGGGAGGGAAGGTGGGGAGGAACTGGAAGGAGTAGGGGGAGGAGAAAATGTAACCAGAATATATTGGAAGAAAAAAATCTATTTTATTTTGTTTTCATTTTATTTTATGTATTTATTTGACTTTTAAAACAATCTTATTTTACATACCAATCCCAGTTCCCTCTCCCTCCCATTCTCCTGCTTTCCTCATCTTCTCCTCACCCTATCCCCATTCACTCTTCAGAGAGTGTGAGGCCTCCCATGGGAAGTCCACTAAATCTGTCACATCATTTGAGGTACAACTAAGGTCCTCCCACCTGCATCTAGGCTGAACAAGGTATCCCTCCATAGGGAATGGGTCCAAAGAGCCAGTTCATGCACTGGGGATAAATCCTGTTTCCACTGCTAGTGGACCCACAAACTGCTCAGGCCACACAACTGTCACCCACATTCAGAGGACCTAGTTTGGTCTTATGCAGGTTCCCCAGCTGTCAGTTCCACTAGCTCAGGTCAGCTATTTCTGTAGGTTTCCCCATTATGATCTTGACCCCTTTGCTCGTAATATTACTCCTCCATCTCTATGGCAGGACTCCAGGAGTTTGGTCCAGCGCTTAGCTGTGGATCTCTGCCTCTGCTTCCATCAGTTACTGGATGAAGGTTCTATGATCACAATTAAGGTAGTCATCAATCTGATTTGAGGGGACAGGCATTTTAGGTACCCTCTCTGCTATTGCTTAGATTCTTAGCTGGGGTCATCTTTGTGGATTCCTGAGAATTTTCCTAGCGCCTGGTTTCTAGTTAACACCATAATGGTGCCTTCTTTCAAGGTATCTCTTTCCTTGCTCTCCCTCTCAGCAGCCAGGCAGGAAGTATAGGCAGGACAACCAGACAGGAAGTAGAGGTGGGGCAATGAGAACAGGAGAATTCCAGGAAGAAGGAAGCTTTTTCCACAGTCCTGTCCAGACACCAAAGAAGGAAGATGTGACCTGCCCCACTAGAAAAGGTACCGAGCCATGTGGTTAACATAGATAAAAATAATGGGCTAATATAATCTATAAGAGCTAATATGAAGCCTGAGCTAATGGGCCATCAGTTTATAACTCATGGAGACCTCTGTGTAATTTCTTTGGGGGCTTACTGGCTGTGGGAACTGGGCAGGACAGAAACCCCACCAAGCAGGCCCTCATGTTACACTTCTCTGCCTTTCATCTTACTCAATCTTCCTAATCCCTCATGTTCTCCTTCTGCTATGGCTCTTGAGCTGGCTTTTCTCATGCTGGGTTGCCTTGCTCTGCCTTGATGTGGGTATTAGGAGCTTGGCCCTGCCTCAACTTAATGTGTAATGTTTTGAGGGCCTGAACTGAGGTGGAGGAGGAGTGGATGGGTGGCAGAGGGGATGCAGGGGGAGCAGGGAGAATAGGAGGAGAGGAGGGAGAGGAAGCTGCCATCAGGATATAAATAAATGAAAAAATTTCATTAAAAATTAGTTATTAGTTACATTAGAGATGGGGTCTAGTATACTTTAAAGGCTCCACATCTCATGTATACAGTAGCTTTCTTGCCAGAAATTGATACATGTTCTTGAAATACTTGCCCCAAGGTTAAGATGTAGACTAAACAGACAAGCAAACTAGAAGCACTGGTTTTGATTTGTCAAACAGAGGCTTAGATTTATTGCACAACTATTCACAAAAAAATAACCAATGTGTAACACCCTTTTACTCATGAGAATTAATTTGAGTTTATATTAGAGAGAACATTGAATGGACTATTGAGAAGCTGTACAAAGCTACAAACGTTTTCTACAAGACATTTAACACAGACTGTATTCTTTGGACTGACAGAGAGTAGCAGAATCCTAAAGCTGAAATGCCAGTGTCATCTCTTACAGTCCTAAATCTTCACTTCTTGTTTTCTCTAACTGAATCTTCTCCTGTGCGACTCACCCATGGTGTGGGAGGTCCTTCTGTCTATGTGTTGCTTTTATTGGTTAATGAATAAAGAAACTGCTTTGGACCTATAGCAGGGCAGATCTTAGGTAGGCAGGAAAGATGGAACTGAATGCTGGGAGGAAGAAGGCAGAGTCAGAGGGACGCCATGGAGCCACTGCTGGAGATAGACGTGCTGAAACTTTGCTGGTAGGTGATGACCTTGTGGTGATATACAGATTAATAGAAATGGATTAAATTAATATATAAGAGTTAGCCAATAAGAAGTTAGAGCTAATGGGCTAAACAGTGGTTTAATTAATACAGTTTCTGTGTGGTTATTTCGGTTTTGCAACACACCCAGATCAAGTAGATATCTTGTCTGCTATGCAGTTGTTTATGTGTGCATCACCATGTCTCCTTTTGTCATCCTGCAATTGTGTATATTTATAATACTTAGTGTTAATGTGTAAGATATTATTTGTATACACAAGTGCACACAGATTGGGCAACCTTTACTGTCCACTTGATTGAACTGGAATCATGGAGGAAACACACCTCTTGGTGTGTCTGCAGGGTTCCTGCCAGAGTGGTTTACCTGAGTGAGTGAGGATGAAAAGCTCACCGTAGAAGTGAACTGCACTATTTCATGGGCTGGAGGTCGTGGAATAAATAAAGAATTGGAAAGCAAATTGAACGCCTGCCATTAGATTTCTTCTTGACTGTGACTGCCATATGTCCACCTGACTCATGCCTTGCTGCCATGCTTCCTCTCCATAAGGACAGTACCTTCTAACAATGATCCAGAATAATCCTTCATTACTTAAGTTGCCTTTATCAAGTATTTTGTCACAGTGATAAAAAGGTTAATACAGAAGTATAATTAATATATTTATACTAATAAAACCAATATAAGATAGATATTTTATCATCTAATCCACAGACATTATATACTATAAATAATTAAATGGAATAGATAGATAAGATATATATAGATAATAGATAGATAGATAGATTTTTTTGTTTTTGTTTTTGTTTTTTTAAATAATCCAAAGAAAAGCAAAGGTAATTTTCCTTAATTAGTTTTACCCAGTATAATATTTGTTATCCTGGGAGTTCTAAAAGGGAATTATTAAAACATTAAATGAAGGGTGATATAGTATTTCTTCTTCGCAAATTCAATTCCTAATCCCTTCAATGATCATACTCATGTAAACCCTGTGTTTTACCTCTCAGTGTTGCTTTTAAAGTTTTGTTTTTATTGAAAATTTCTGACATTTATATAATGTGTTTTGGTCCATGAAGTAAATAAAACCCACATCTAAGGTCACTCCCAAAGCTAGAAGATTGATAAGGCTCATTCCATGGAGAAGAGGAGACCCTGACAGTCTAAGCTTCTTCCACAGCATGTAGACAACTTGGAATAATCAGTTTTGGGTACACATTCCCTATAATGGGGTTAGAATTTTCAAGAAAGTAGTTTATTTTAAGTCATCCATATTTCTGTAGTAACCCCTACTCACACTACAATAGTAGTTATACTAAACTTAGTTGCTCACTAAGCTTGACTTGAATGGAATAATTACTGCATTCTGTCATTAGTACCTTCTCTGGGTAAAAGACATTTGCTAATGTCTCTCTGGGAATTTCACACAACAAAAATGTACTAAGAAATTCAAATCTATGTTATAAGAAATATAATATATCTATGTGTTATATAAAATATATTTCCCTGACACATCTCACTGTTAGAAGTTTGCTATAATATACTAATGGTTTATTGATATAGTTTATTACAATAATGATTTAAAAACATTTTTAGTTGCTTGAAGTGTGACTAAGTAGCCAAAAGCACTTGCTACTCTTGCACTGAATTAGAGGTCAGTTTCAGGCACCCATGTCAGGTAGGGCCCAATCCAGGAGATCAAATGCCCTTTTTTGGCCTTTGCACATGAACACACACGTACATGCACATGTGCCCATGTGCATATATACACACATACCACAGATACATAATCAGTTAAATCTTTAAGAAAGTGTCATAGTTATTTCAACAGGTGAAAAGACAGGGTGGGAGATCTGAGTCTTCTAAGAAATGTTAACTACCTTCTCCTAATTATCTTCTTCAGGACAGTGATGTTAAAGGAGTCTCCTAAACAGGAGAGAAAAGAAGTGATGTTCCCAGTAAGATCTTTGTTTCTAAGCCCGTCAATTCATAACTACAGCAACCATAAATTTCTGATTCTACTACATTTCATAAGTTCAAGGAAACTTAGATTCTTACAAAGTGATCCTTTTTTGTGTTTATTTGTTTGTTTGTTTTGTTTTTACATCCAGACTGCAGTTTCCTTTCTGTCCTCTCCTTCCAGTCCCCTCAACACACTTCCCCAATCACTCTCCTCCCCCTGTTTACTTCAGAGAAGTATAGGCCTCTCATGGATATCAACCAGCCATAGTATATCAAATGCATGGAGATTAAGTACCTCCTCTCCTATTAAGGCTGGAATAGGACACCTGTGGTGTGGGAAGTTCTTCTGTATATGTGTTGCTTTTATTGGTTAATGAATAAAATAGCTGCTTCCAGCCAATGGCTTAACAGAACATAGCCAGGCTGGACAAGATATATTGAGAGTAGGCAGAGTCAGTGAGAAGCCACATAGCTGCCTGCAGGAGACAGATGCACCAGAACCTTGCTGGTAAGCCACAGTCACATGGTGATACACAGATTACTAGAAATAGGTTAATTTAAGATATAAGAGCTAGCCAGAAATATGCTTAAACTATTGGCCAAACAGTATTGTGGTTAATACAAATTTCTGTGTGATTATTTCCAGAGTCTGGGCAGCTAGGAAACAAAACAAGCAGCCTCTGAGAACAGGCCTTTCCCACAACAAAGCTGGTTTGAGCAAAGAGCCCCAAAAGTAGGCAATAGAGTCAGAGGAAGCCCCTGTTCCCACTGTTAGGAGTCCCCCAAGAAGACCAAACTACACAACTGTAACATATGCATAGGGCCTAATTCAGTCTCATGCAGTCTTTCTGGTTGTTGGTTCAGTCTGCCTGCTCCCCAATGAACACAGGATAGTTGGTTCTGAGGGTTATCTTGTAGTGTTCTTGACCCTCCTAACCCCTATGTCTCCTACAATCCTTCTCCATTCCACAGTATTCCCCAAGCTATACCTAGTGTTTGGCTGTGGGTCTCTGCATTAATTTCCGTCATTTGCTGCGCAATGCCTCTCTGATGAGCACCAAACTATTAGCATAGCAGAATATCATTAGGAATGATTACATTGACTTTTTTTTCAAGTTATGTTTGGTTCTATACTAGATTATTGAGCTATCCCACCTCTAGGTCCTGGCCCTTTAAGCAGTGAGTGTCAGGGGTGAGCACTCTCTCATGGTATGGGACTCAAACTGGACCAGTAATTTGTTGGTCACTAGCACAATTTCTACAATAGCTTTACCCCAGTACATCTTGTTAAGCACCTTCGGCAAAGTGATTAGATACAAAATTAACTAAAAAAAGATCAGTAACCCTCCTAAATACAAATACGAACAGGCTGAAAAAGAAATCAGGGAAGCAACACCATTCACAATAGCAACAAATAACAAATAATATAAAATATCTTGGAGTAACTCTAACCAAGCAAGTGAAAGACACACATGGGACAAGAATTTCAAGTCTCTGAAGAAAGAAACAGAATACATTAGAAGACAGCAAAATCTCCTATGCTCTTGGATTTTTAGGATTAACATAGTAAAAATGGCCTCTTTCCAAAAGAAATTTACAGATAGAGTGCAATTCCCATTAAAATTCCAACAAAATTCCTAACAGACCTTGAAAGAATAATGTTTAATATGGAAAATCATAAAACTCAGGACAGCTAAAACAATCTTGTACAATAAAAGAACTAGATGTGTCACCATCCCTGATTTCAAGCTCTACTACAGAACCATGTGCTATTGGCATAAAAAAAAGATACGCTGATCAATGGAATTCAATCAAAGACCCGGATGTAAATCCACATAACTACGGACATTTGATTTTTGAACACTAAAGGCAAAATTATACAATGGAAAAAAGAAAGCACCTTCAACAAATGGTCTTATTTTAAGGGGATGTCAATATGTAGAAGAATGCAAATAGATCCATATCTATCACATTGCACAAAACTCAAGCCCAATTGGATCAAAGACCTTAATATAAAACCAGATATACTGAATCTGATAGAAAAGAAAATGAGCTATAGCCTTAAACACACTGGCTCAGGAGCCAACTTCCAGAACATAACACCAACTGAACAGATACTAAAATCTGCAATTAATGAATGGGATTCCATGAAACTGGAGCTTCTGTAAGGCAAAGGACATCATCAAAAGAACAAGACAGCAATCTACAGAATGGAAAAGATCATCACCAACCCCACATCTGACAGAGGGCTTGAATATATATATATTCAAGAAACTAGACATCAACCCCCTATATAATCCAATTTAAAAATGAGATACTGATCTAAACAGAGAATTCTCAACAGAGCAATTTCAAATTGTTAAGAATCACTTAAAGAAATGTTCAACATCCTTAGCCATTAGGGGAATGTAAATCAAAACGACTCAGAAATTCTGTCTTATACCTATTAGAATGGCTAAGATCAAAAACACAAGTGACAGTACATGCTGGCAAGGATGTGGGCAAGGAGAACACTTCTCCATTGCTGGTGGAAATTCAAACTTGTACAGCCACTTTGGGACTCAATATAGTGGTTTCTAAGAAAATTAGGTGTAGATGGAGACTCCGCTTTCATTTCCTGGCCTCCTAGGCCTGAATAATCACGCAGAAACTATATTGGTTACAACACTGTTTAGTAAGTTGCTCAGGCATATTTCTAACTAGCTCTTATATCTTAAGTTAACCCATTTCTATTAATCTATGTATTGTCACAAGGCTGTGACTTACCAGTAATGTTCTGGCATCTTTCTCCTTCTGCAGCTATATGGCATCTTCCTGACTCCACCTCCTTTCCTCCTTTATTTCTACTTGGATTTCCCACCTTGCTATATTCTGTCCTGCCATAGGCCAAAAAAGCTTCATTATTAACCAATGGTAATAAAACATACTCATAGCATACAGTGGGGAATTCCACATCAATTGGGAATCAATCTACCTCAATACCCAGGTGTATCATTCTTGCGCATATACTCAAAGACACTACATTCTACAACAAGGACACTTGCTCAACTATGTTCATAGCAGCTTTATTTAGACTTTCCAGATCCTGGAAACAACCTAAATGCCACTCAACTGAAGAATGGAAGAATGGATAAAGAAAATGTGGTACATTTACACAATGGACTATTAATCAACTGTTAAAACAAAATGACATCAGGAAATTGGCTGTCAAAAAGATAGAACTAGAAAGGATCATCCTGAGTGAGGTAAAACAGGCTTGGAAAAACAAACGAGGTATATACTCACTTAGAAGTAGATATTATCTGTAAAGGATGGCCATGCTACAATCTACAGACCCAGAGAAGGAAGGCTCAAGAAAGGGGACACATGAATCTTACTGTGAAGGAGAAATAGAGTAAACATTGCTAGTAGATGGGGAGTGCTCTGGATGGAGGCGGGGAAGGGAACAGGAGGGATCAGGTTGGAGTAGGAGGGAAGGAGAGAGTACTAGGAGAAACACTCAGAATCAGGAGAGAATCTCTGGGAAGAACTAGAAACCTGGTGCAATGGAAATTCCCAGAAATCTATGAGGGTGACCCTAGCTAAGACTCCTAGCAATGGAGGATATGGAGCCTGAACTGGCCCTATCCTGTAACCAGGGAAAACTTCCAGAGGAGGGATTGTAACACCAATTCAACCACAAAACCTTTGACCTTAGGTAATTTGTCTTGCCTAAAAGTGGACATCTTATAAAAATTTCCATGTTGTTTGCATGGCCTTTATGGAAACACTAGTAATGTTTCTAGTGGCACTTCATTCTTTGTGTACATAGCAAAAAGCATGGATCAGAGAACACTGAGAATACACTTTTAAGAGAGCAGTCTCTTGACACAGTAAGATGATCAAAAATGAAGACAAATGAAACAAAAAAATCTTCAAAAAATATGAAAGCGCTGCATTTGGTCTAGCACAAACCTCTTAGTTGATCCACACTTAACAGTTCTCGGTGAGTGTGTGTTCTTAGTTCAGTGGTAGGTGTCTTTCAAGATAGAAACTTCTGGGGCATTTCCCTGATGTTTTGCTTCAATTATACTCCAGCTGTATGGCAATACTCTGATCTCTCCACTCCTCATTAAACTTACAAACCACACAATGCATAGTTGTGAGCCTTCTGGTTCTCCTTCCAGAGAATTGTCATTCCTTCTCAAAGATATAAATCTGAGTCCACATTCCTTCTTTAATCTAGGATCTACTAATTTGACTTTGAAGTTGAATTTTTCCTCATTCAAATTTGGCACTTTAAGGGAAATATTTGACCACATTCAAACTACTCATTTATTTTCAGTACACACATACTTTATTAAATTCAAGTTATTCTAGGTCTTTTAAGATTACTGCTTTTATTTCAGGGAGTGAAGCTATCTAGTGCTATCATGTTGGTGGCATTATGCCCACCTAGTTCAGGCACGAGACTGTCAATGGAAGGTTTCAGTGGTTGTGTGTTTATTGCCTGGTACATCTGTGAATGTATGACACATCCAAACAGAAATAAACATTAATGATTAATAACTTTGTGCTGTTTATCTATTCAACCATTACTAAATAAAACAAATTTGCTTATAAGAAATGAAATTTCACTAAAACAAAAATATTAAAGGGCCTTACAACATAAATTCTGCATATACTGATTAGCAGTTAAATATGATTCTCTCTTTCCTCACTACAAATTAGATAAGCATTTGTGTGTATACATAAACATATACACATATGGAAAGAACAAGAGGAGGAGTACGAGAAAGAGAGAGAGGTATGTATGATACTGCATCCCACACAAATGCTAAGGTGTAAAAGTGGAAGTCAGAGGACACCTTTGGGGAGTTGTTCTTTTCTCTTGAGTACTCAGTTCCTCCTTATTGTGTGGCAAGCATTTTTACCAGTCAATCAACCCCTTTGACCAGGCAATTCTCTTCTTAATTGGCATCCTGTTGCCTCTGTCCTTACCCGATGCAATCCCAAACATATTATAAGATTGAACCATGGTAAGAAAACTTGCTGAATCACCTCTTCTGCTTGATGAACACTGTACATATAAAAACAAATATTTCAAAATGAGCATGGAATAATAACTCTGGATTATTATATAAAGGTTCCCAATGAATTACTCTGATGAAGTAAAATGGCTTGAAATTAAAAGTGTGAAGAGGTGTGTATGTAGATAATACTGAATAGTCAGGAGATATCAAAAGATTTTATAAATTATCTATGACAATATAAAGTGGTAATAATGTTACTTCTTGTAAGTACTTATTAAACAACACTGTGATCTACAATGAACTGAAATTTCTGTTTAATGAGGAAGCTGTTAGTCTAGATTCAATACAAAAATAATTTCAGTTGCATATGCATTTGTTAAAAATAGATTAAAATTACTACCTTTTTTATAATGGAATGCCTATTGTGTGTTAAATATTATGTTTTCTATTATTCATTATTATAATGATGCTATTTAAAAATCAAGATCAAAAGTTTCATTTGATTATGAATTGAAATCACAGAAAACAATCATTGAATTATTTTATTTAACATACTCATATCTAGAACTTTTTATGTGCCAAGCTCTGTTTTAACAATGCTAACTTTATAAATCTTATCAGTTATCATTTGAATTTTATATGTACATCCTAAGTAGTGACATTCTAAAAGATTTCTGTTAAAAGTTGAGTTTATTCAAACATACTAACAATAGATAGTTATAAAAAATTATCAAATGTTATAGTGATGGATACAGTGAATTATCTATGAATCTCTCCTCACAAAAATCACACATGAAGTGATTCACATATCAATAGATTAGGATATACATATATATGAGCATTATTTCTTTATTCAAGGAATGTATAATGTTGAAAAGTATGTTGTAGCAAAGAATTTAAATAAGAAGAAAAAGGAGGGCTGATGAGATCATTCAGTGGTTAAGAGAGCTTGATGCTCTTGCAGAGGAGCCTGTCCCAGCACCCACATAGTGGTTCACACCTGCCTGCCACTACCTTCTAGGATATCTGATGCTCTCTTCTGAACCACACAGATACCAGGCATGCACAGAAAACATACATATAGAAGAAGATGATCACTCATACACATAAAATAAAAAAGAATAAACAGACCATTAAAAGCATAAATCATAAATAATTCAACTCTAAAATGATAGAAAATAAAACAAAATTCAACAATACTAAAAAAGAAAAAAAGCAACTACTGGTATGAAATATATAGTTTCCCATAAAAAAGCAAATTCTATAAGTAATATAAAATCCTGGGATACATTGTGTAAGAATAAGACAGAGGAAGCACTTTTGTAGACGATGTACCCTCATGTGATTAGAAGTTCTTACTAACAGATGCGTGTGTGGAAATATGGATGGACGTCAGCTGGACTGAGCTGCACCTGGGCAAAGTAAGTGACGCGTTAACATTTGTTAAGGGAAAATCATTTGCTAAGCTATCAAGAAAATGTGGGCTCTCCAGTAAAAGGAAACTTTGTCTCCTAGTTTCCAGTGGCAAAGTAGTCTACCAGAACTCCATTTTTGGTTTGGTTTACTGTTTCTGAACTTTGATTGCCATAAAACTAGAAGGATCTTTCATCTCCAGCTGGCAAGAAAGCCAGGTCCTGTTTTCCAAGTTGGACTGCTATAATCCTCCGTAATGAGTCTACCACAGCTCACTCTGCGCAGCCTCCAACTGGATCAAACAATAAGCAGTAGCCAAATAAACAGCAGTGCACCATGGTCTCTTCATCCTGATGCGAGACATTTTCCCTTAGTCGCTACTTGATTTCTGTTCCAAATAAAAGGTATTTTGAAAAAATTAAATAAATGATGACCCTTGAAATCACGTAAATGTTATTCTATCAGACTGAATATACCAACTCCTCTCCCAGAGAGGAAGAGTACAGAAGCTTTTACATCATCATCATCATCATCATCATAATGCAATATAATAAGGAAATGCCACTCATATTTTACAGGAAATATCACCCAATATCATCTCATAATAAATCAACATTTATTGGTCTCTAATAAGACCAGTGATAAATAAATTATAGAAGGGGGAAGTGGAAAGTGGCTCAATTTGCTGAACGACTCTTAAATGTAACATCTGCTGCTTCTTCAACAACAGCACATGAATGAAATCTGTTTTCCTATGCTTTCACAAATATTGTTAATCTCGCATTCCACTCAAGTAAATCTGGAATTAACAACATTCCAAAAATGGACTGAAAATGTCATCTGACTAAATATCTCATGAAAATCTAATAAAAGCAGATAGCCTTAGCCTTCATTTTAGAAAAAAATTAAAACATTTATTTTGTTTTTGTTCATCATAACTGAATGACTGTTTCTATGTTGTTAACAGCATTAGAAGAAGGGAAACCACACAATCAACTCATGTAATTGTATTTATCTGTTATTAGGCGTTCAGTGTAAGCGACTGTTGTTCTGAGAAAGGAAGTCAGACATAACAGATGACAGCTGGACATTGATTTGGACATGGAATGCTGTCTTGGAGCAGTACAGTGCATGGCTTTGGAATTTTCAAGGACTTTCTATTCATTTTCTTTTCATATTCAAGCCAAAATTATGTAGCAAGGGCGAGTATTTGTAGTGTTTTGCAACAACAAAGAAGCAAGTTTCATAGGGAGTGTTTTCTTTGAGACCAGACTGGTCTACAAGAACTAGTTCCAGGACAGGCTCCAAAGCTACAGAGAAACCCTGACTCAAAGAAACCAAAAAAAAAAAAAAAAAAAAAAAGGAGTGTTAGTGTTTTCACCTTTTTATTTTCTTTTACACAGTAGACTGAACTACTGGGTGTACTGGCTCATGCCTATTATTGTAGCACTGAGGCTGAAGGAAGCAGGTGGTCCAGGACAGCCTGGAATAAAATATGAGACTCTAAGTGATGGTAAATCTTGGTAATCAATTTGACTGGATATGCACTCAACAAAAAGGCAGGCTTCTAAGCACTCCTATGTTGGATTTTCTCGATCAGGTTATTTGAAGTGGGAAGATGCACCCTAAACACAGACTTCGCCTTCCGGCAGCAGTCCAGATGAAAGGACCTGGAGGAGGAAGGCTTTGCTTTCTGCTTCCTTGCTCTCACTCTGCTGCCAAGTTCCTCTAACTTGTGACTTGTGGCTGCCACTACAGCATTTCTACATTGTTATCAGAAGCAACGTCTTCTGCTTGCCAACACAGACTGAAGCTAGCCCCTCTCAGAACAGATGGGGACTGCTGAGAAATTCAGCCTCCTGGACTAAGCAATTGCTAGGATTTTTTTCCCTCTTATTTTTGGCTCTCTAGTGTGAGACAACCATTGTTGGACTACCCAGAATACGGCCTGTAAACTAATCCAATAAATTATCTTTATTTATATAATATGCATATATTTCATATATTTAAATACATGTAAATATATTCTGTCTCAGATGAACATGGCTGGTGAGATGATTCCACAGGTAAAGATATTTTTTTTTATGTATGACAACTTGAACTTGATCTTCAGGACCCACTAAGTGGTAGGAGAGAACCAAATATGGCTACAAGTTGTACTCTGACCTCTGTGGCATGCCCCCAACAAATGAGTAAATGTAATAAAAACAACAAACACAGAAAAAGAAAAGAAAACACTTTTAAAACTTTACCTTTACAGTATTATCATATCCACTATTTAAATTGCAAACCAAATTTCACACAGCTTAAGCTATTTACTAAGACACAATAAGATAATATTCTCAATCGGTTTGAGTTCAAACAGGTCCAAAACACTACTGGCTAAAATTTAACATTGTTCTCAGACATACTTTTGGCAAAGAAACGAAGCTGTAGTTTTAACTCACAACCTTCACCTTTTGAAGTTTTCAATTTGCTCATGCAATTGTAATGTATTAGCTTCAACAAAGTTATATTGATACATCTTGAATCTTTTAAAAGTTTTAACAATTTTCTATTTTTTAATGATTAATGACAGTATTCTAGTAGCAAAATATAAAACTCTTGCTTTCTTTATTTTGTGTGTGATAAATTTACTAGCTTGTTTTCATTTAGGTTATTATCACCAATCACAAAGCTGACCATCAGTAAGACCAGACTGTCCTTTTGAAAGCTACATAGATACTATTATGGTAATGACTCATCTCGTAGTTAATAGGCAAAAATAGATTAGGTAATACATTTTAAGAAAGGGAGGAGGAGGAAAAGAGAAGGAAAAAAATCAAGATATCATCGGAGCATTACAAATTCTTTTTAAAAAATAGTCAAACAATTCTATGTATTTAAAGATCCAATGATGTGGCAACCTTCGTGTATATTGGAGGTAGGTACATTCAACATTTTTCAGTTACATTCTACAATTTTATTCAACATCTGCAATATTTTGGTAACCAGAAATTGAAGGCCCTTTCATGTTTGTCAATGCTGTATTTTATGAGTCTTGGTAGCAATTCTCAATGTTCACCTAGCTTCTGAGATGCTGAGAATTCTGGTTCCCCAAGCTAGTGACCATTTGACAGAGGCTCCACAAACACAGATGATTGATTAGTCAGGACTTAACATTGGATCCTGGATTTGTCTGTCTTTCTCTCTGTCTAGTGAATGCCATAGCAATTTCTGAAAGACAAACCTCCCCATGCAG
This sequence comes from Ondatra zibethicus, assembly GCA_004026605.1. Lineage (NCBI taxonomy): Eukaryota > Metazoa > Chordata > Mammalia > Rodentia > Cricetidae > Ondatra > Ondatra zibethicus. The sequence goes on from PVIU01005126.1 coordinate 68,833, forward strand.
AAGGTTTTGTGATTTATTTTTCAGTTGGAAGCTCACATTCCTTGGATCTTTGTGGCCTGGGTAAAGCCTGGGATCCTCAGACAGACCTGGCAACAAGCTCAACCTTGGTTGTGTTAATGTGGGAGCTGCCAAAAACCAGTTTGACTAATCTCTTAAATAGTGCCTTCAATAGGCTTGATTTAAAGAGCCACTAGCATGTTTTTCTGACATTTTCTCTGCTGGCCAGTGATTCATATTGCAGACCTGGGATTATAGTTCTTTAACAGTATTCAGTGGTAAGAATAAAAAATACCAGAAAAGAGGGATTATAGCCATCAATATTCACTCTCTGATAGTCACTGATATTCATTGTCTAGTTAGACTTTCTACAATTTTTATAAACATAGAATATCTTTTTCCTGCAGGAAGATGTTTCAAATTGAATCAATTGTAAAATCTAACTGACAGCATTCTCACATTGATTAATTTTTAGAAACCATAATGTCATGTTGTATCCTCTTTGAAGATAAAATTTTTATTTCTTGCCTATTAGTAAGAGTTTATGAATGGGATGTTGGGCCATATTGTGTCTTATTTTAAAGTCCTTACACTGTGATTGTGTTCACTTGCATTTTGAGTATTGCGAAGATCCAGTGCTGCATCTTTACCAGAATAACACCTCTGTCTTTTGTAATTTAAGCTTTCTGGTGAGAGTGTAGAATTGTTTCATTGTAATTTAATTTGCATAACTTTAATGACTTATGAGGCTAAGCTCACTAAATACTTTTTTAGTCATTAAGAGAAGCACACTTGGAAAGTGCATGTTTATTCCTTTCCTATTTTAAAGTGTCAAGTAGAAAAACCCTTTCGGGGCTGGACATAAGTATTATATAGACTACAGATACAGCATAGGATTCTGTATTATAAACATTATTTTAATAGGTACAATTTTCTACTATTTTAAGAAATCCTTTTTAAGTGTATTAGGTTTGATATTCTTATTTTAAAAAATATTATTGATTTTAAGGTCTTGATAATAATATTTCTCAGTTCATCAGTAGCTGATGTCACATAGGCGATACAGACTCCTTTTATTCCATATTTGGTGAATGAAAATAATAAAACAGAGAAACATATAAGATAGTATCAGGAGGAAGGAATTCCAATGAGTACTGAAAATTCGCCCACATTTAATTTCCAACTGCTTAAAATACCCCTGACCCAAAAAGTTAGGAGTAAGACAGAAGACTGTATTAACATGATACAAGGAAATGAACACACCAATTGAGGGCTACATTCATTCATAGTTAAACATTCTGTTCCTAGAACAAAACAAGTCACACTTACACCCTAGACCAAAACATTCTGTAGGCAAACCACTCCCGGGCAAAATCCCAAATTATCTCCATAAAGGGAACTGGAACTTAGTTGGATCCTTAGACTCTTGTTTGAGCTAGGAACAATCTACTTCTCTATACCTGGACACAAGATCTGGCTATTAGCCACACCTGTTGACAATAACCTTGAGAGAGAAGAACTCTCTGAGCAATGTCTAGGTGGAATCTTTGAGGTAGAAGCACAATAACATTGAAGGAAATAGAGGAAAGTTCCAAATCTCTGACCTTAGTTCGACCGACATGGAAAGGGGCTCACATTTTTGGGCCTACACATTTTATGTGGATTTTATATTTTGCTTTATCAACATATTTATGTCAGCACCATGATGTTCTCACTTTAGAGTATCTTAATACGTCTTTCTCTTGCCAAGCTTCTACTTCTCTTCAATAAGATTGCCTTTCAATTTAAACTTGCACCACAGAGTCACCGCAATCTTTGACTGTGTTAGAGTACTAAGTTTCATCTTAGATCAATCTGTTAGAATAAGTATCTTTTAATGTTAACATTAAAATGTTCAATTTTAGTTTTCGTCAGTTATTCTATATTTATTATATAAAATACACATTTGGGTAGGTTATCTCTATGTTTTTAAAGTTTGCTGAAATTAAAGTCATAATTTTTGTTTTCCAATGACTTTTCTTAATGGATTGCAATAAAACTTATTTTCATAGTATTCTACAGTCTAGTGTTCTTGTTAGATTTTATCTTGTTTATATGAGTAAACGTTTACCAAACACTTAGAATTTGTTTACTAAGGTAGTAATTAATATCTAAAATGTAATATAAAAGGAAATAAGGATGATTGACAAGTCATGTTAAAGTCATTGTAATCTGGACTGGGTGAATGCAAGTGACTATCAAACCAGCTACTATCAAATTCTTCAGGCCAGTAAAACACCAGAAGTTAAAACTAATACATAAATTCAGATCAATTAAATAGAAATATGACTCACCAATCTCTATTAGCGGGCCACTTGCTTACAAAACCACATGACATACAAGAATAAGTGTGTAATAGATTAAGTAAAATGCTGTGGATCCCCAGCAGCTGCAGTGGCAGAAAGGCGGCAGGTCCCTGAGCAGCAGCAGGCAGTGGGTCATGTGGCCAGCAGGCAGCGACAGAGGGTCCCTAGAGTACTCAGTCCCAGGCAGGGATGGCGCAGTTCTCCGAGGGGCTGCAGCAGGCCATGTGGAAAGATAGACAGATGGGCATGCCACGAGACCATACCTCAGGTCTCTGAGTGGCTGGTCCCGGGCAGAGAGCCACACAGTGGGTGAGAGACAGAGACATGGATAGGCATGCCATGCACAGTAAGGCTGCATATTTATTTAGTAGGTTATGGAAGGGAAGGGGAGAAGGGAGAAGAGCAGAGAGAGAGAGAGAAAGAAAGAGAGAGAGAAAAAGAGAGAGAAACAGAAGGGGGAAGGGAGAAGTTGGGAGAGACAGAAGCTGCCTCTTCAAGGGGGAGATGGAAAATGAAGGGAGTCAGGCTGGAAGCTGAAGATGAGCTTGCCTCTGCAGACAGGGGAGGGAATGGGCCTGGCTTGTCTCTTAAAGGAACAGGACAGATCATTACAAGGTGAACAAAAGATTATAGGTTTTGTAAAATAATTGCTTTTTGCTACTTACAAATTGGTACAAATGTCATTGTTTTCTTTTATTTAGACAGGAATTTCATTGAATCATTTCAGATATTTGTTGCTAGTTTTATTGGGTACACAACAGAGATAACGTTAACACAGACAATACTGTCTGTCAGCTGTTAATGAACATTGCTGGTTAGAGTATTTCTTTAAATACTCATAGCACAGATAATAGTTGTAATGATTAATCTAGACTGTAACCTTGATGGGATGGAGAATCATCTAAGGAACAAGTTACTGTTATAAAAATTTGCCTATATTAGATTAGTTAAGGTAGAAACATGATTCCATGTACTGGAGTTACAGACTGAATAAATGGAAGAAAAGTAAGTTAAGCATTCGTGACCTTTCCCTCCCTGATTGCAAATGGCATGTGACCAGTGGCCTCTAGTTCTGCCATCAAGCCTTCTTTGTCATGATGAACTGTGTCTTTTCCAATTATAAGCACAAAGAAATCCTTCTTCCGATAGTTTCATCAGATGTTTTATCACAGCAGAACAGTAAGAAGAGTAACTAATGGTGCTCATTAATGTTCATACTGATCATCAACTCAATGGGGCTCTAGGATTATCTAGCTGACAAACCTCAGTGCACGACTGTCAGGGATTTTCTAGATTAGTTTAGTTTCTGGGTATGTCTCTGAGAGATTATGTTGCTTAACTTACTGGAGATGGGATGATCTACCTTAATTGTTGGAAGTATCATTTCTTGGGCTTGTTTGATCTATAAAAGAAACAAGTTTAGGATCAGCAATCGTCATTTTCTGCTTCTTGAACTGTGAACCAAAACAGACTTTTTCTCCCTTAAGTTGCTTTTGTCAAGAGTATTTTATCATAGTAATAGGAAAAGGAACAAACACTCTATCTTTCCTTTATACTCAGGACACTACATGAAATTAGATTGATGTAATCATTAAGTGTTGAATAAAAGTTGAACACATTATAGTTTTATTTTGATGTATGTATTGATTCACAGTTTAGAGTAATCGGAAGACAAGTGAACTAGTAAGGAAATGCTTCACTCACATGTTGCAGTGATTTGGAATTGAGAATATCCATCAGTTTCATTTTACCCTCATTTTCATTCTGAAATTACATTTCTTGATAATTATAGCTTTGTATACACTCATATTTCACTAGAAATGTTCACCAACAAAAGGAAATAATAGCAAATGGATTGCAATTTCTTATGATCCTTCATGGAAACAGTACACAAAGTTTGCTATAGAAGAAAAAAGAACTTTCAGCAGTTATCTATGTGCTCAATATACATTTAGTGTTATAAAATACAACAGAAATAAAGAATTATTTGATTTATTTGACAGTTTCTTCTACTCATTTGAAAATATGAAAAGACATTTGGAGGCCCTTAGGACACAGGTGATTCATTTTAGAATCATTTAGCTACAAGATTTCTTTTGATCTTTACAAGAGTAGTTTAAATATCTAAATAATAATGTCAATCACATGAGGTACCTTTTATACAAACATTTTAGATGAATTCTCTAAATAGAAATGAGCAAATACTTAAAATTTTATCTTATCTTTAAAAAGCTAAGGCAATGTATAATGATGTCAGAATCCAATCAGGATTATCTTAATCTAAAATTAATAAGTGCTTTCTTTTACTCTATTCCCATACAATCAAGATTGTTCCGAGGACAAATGGTTCAACTCTACTGTTTGTAAAATAACATAAGAGCTGGTAAAAAGACTTAGTATAAATTACTTATATCACATCTGACTATCTAGGCTTGTTTCCTAGTACCCACATACTGGAAAAGCAGAAATGTCTTTTTAAAGTAATCCCTTGGCCTCCACATGTGCACTGTGTGTAAACACACACACACACAAATAATTGTAATTTTTAATTTAAAAAACATGAGCTAGCTGAAAATTTCTTTGCTTCTAGCATCCTGAAATTAGTATTCATGTATTAGTTTCTTGTCATTTCTCACATCTTGAAGATTAATTTTTGTGCTCCAACTATTAATAATATCTAAACTAGCTATGCTTTAAATTCACCATCAATATGGTCTTGGTGATGTAGTCAATCTCAAGCATGAGGGAGACCTAGTCATTGGCAGAACAACATTGTGATGACAAAGTAAAATCTGCCACAAAATTTCTACTGGGGCAGGAGAAGGTAGGTGTGATGTCTGCACAGCATGAACTGCTGTTGGCCAGATTTTTTTTTTTTTTTTTTTTTTAGGAGATCAGGAAAAGTAGTCACAGAAGGAAGATTCAGAACTGTGTAAGTTTTTATTTTTATCAGTTTATTATACTCCAGACAGAATTGGAAATTACGAGGGCTTTTCACACCTGGGTTTAAACAGAAAAGCATATCTGCCTTCAAAAGAGTATATCATTGTCTGCCATACTATTTGGAAAAATGTCTCTTTTTTTTCCAGAAGACTATATTGGAGTAAAATGGTAAGGCTGGTATATTCAGAAATACTTAATGCTTTTAAGAACTTTAAGTTGTCCCCCAAAACAGATAATCAAACTGAATAAATTTCAGTAAATTGGCATAAAAGAAAAATTGATTTTTATAGTCAATGCATAAATCAATTCTAACCAGACTTTCTTGATTGTGTGTTATATTTTCTTCTCTTAGATTTTTCATTCTCATATAATTTTAGTATACTATTTGCTAAATCAAATACACTTATTGTAATATATTAAGCAAAAATGCTGCAGATCCCTGAGTGGTTGCTGCAGCAGAAACGCTGCAGGTCCCCAAGTGGTGGTAGGCAGTGGGCCATATGGTGGCAGCAGCAGGCAGCAGGTCCCGAGAGCAGCCAATCCCAGGCAGGGATTGCACAGTTCCATGAGTGGCTGCCCCAGGCCACAAGTCCCAGGCAGGGAGCTGCATGGTAGGTGAGAGACCTCGATGGGGCAGCCAGTCTCAGGAGGAGAGACAGATAGTGAGACCACATTGCAGGTCTCCAAAGGCAGCTGGTCCTGGGCAGGGAGCCACACGATGGGTGAGAGACAGAGACATGGATAGGCTCACCATGCAGAGTGAGGTTGGATATTTATTTAGTGGGTTATGGAGGGGAAAGGGGAGAAGGAAAGAAGAGCAGAGAAAGAGAAAGAGAGAGAGAGAAACAGAAAGGGGGAAGGGGAGAAGTGGGGAGAGACAAGCTGCCTCTTCAAGAGGGAGATGGAAAAGGAAGAGACCCAGGCTGGAAGCTAAATATCAGCTTGCCTCTGCAAGGAGGGAGGGGGCATGGCTTGTCTCTTAAAGGGACAGGACAGAACATTACATTCCCATCTCTTTTTTATAATAAAGAGGCGGAGGTTAGGCACCACAGGTTAAAGGAATTGGGGTGGCAGATTCTCAAGACTGCTTCCTCCTTATTTGTGGGTGTCATCTTGTGGGGGAAAACCTGAGAAGTCTGGGTGTTGGTCACATCCTGGCATAACTGGTCTTTTTGCTCCTGTCTGGTGTTTATGGTATGGAAATGTCTGATGTCTCTTACACCTGTTTACGGTACTGGCAGAACAGTGGACAAAGTAAAGTTTAGGGAAAAAAATTTAGGACCAAGGAATTGAAGAGGGTGTATCTGACCTGTTTAAGGTGGATACTTCAGTTCCACTCCCTGGAACTCACAAAAATTTTTTGGGTTTATGAAAACAGAAATTTTAGACATATACATTGTATAAACAGTAGCATATTTATGTCAGAATGACCATGACAGATATTTTTGCACAATGAAAAGTATTTTTAAGACTATGGAAGGCAGCATGAGAGAGAAATTTGATAACTTGTATTTGTCGTCACACCTTTATAATTTTCAGGTCTTGTATTTGTAATTTACTGAGATTTGTTTGGTGAGGTTGTCCTTTTAAAGTGAGAAAACTTCTCAGCTATCAAACTGCATCAGAGACTTTTGGGAAGGATAAAAATTTACTTAAGTTATTGATTAAAAATGACAGAGAACTTACTTGGTTGGCACCTAGAGCTACTTCTCAGGGTCCTCCATGGTCACTGAAGGTCATATTTGCCTTTTACTATTTAGTGCAGGGCCTGCCAGGCTCCAGAAGATCCTGTCAGCTAAGAAATCTATAGGAAGACAAGCTTAACTTGACCTGAGCAACTAGGCTGTCGATTCCAGTGATTCTGTCCACTGTCTGGTGATGTTTAGTTTATATGAAAGGCAGTTTTTCCCAGTGGTCAGTGCTTGGCAGTTGAAGGAAATTGTGGATGGACGCTGTTCTGTGCCCATTTGTCTTCTGTCTTCTTTGGAGGAAGTAGAGTGCTGCTGCTAGGAGCCGAACTACCTCTTTTTGTTATGAAAATTTTTTAATAATTAAATATCTAAATGCCATATTCCCTAAATCTCTGAGCAGTTGAGGGCTATTTATCAAGTGTAACCACAGTATTAGAATATGTCTGGAGAGCTGGGTCTGAGCTTGACTGTACTGGCTCTTAAATTAACAGGTAAGATTAACAGTCAAAAAGAGAGAGAGAGAAGAAAAAATTGCTTGGCAGTGGGTTAATGGCAGAATTGGCAATAGTAGTAAACATCTTAATATATTTTAAATGAGGGTTGGATTAAATATAAAGTATTTTTGTAAGAGACTTAAAAGTACATACCAGTTTAAAACATGAGACTTATTGTGTTTGTAGTCTGAAATGAGATGTAATGAACAGACAATTATAACATTTAACAGTAAGCATAGGTGCATTTAAGTTACATGTATGAACACACACACACACACACACACACACACACAGAGTGAACAGAAATTGGATGAAGTGGATGCTCTGGGTGGGCCCTACCAAAGGCATGCCACTGCACAAAACACATGCAACAGAATCAACAAAAGGAATTTAGAGACAAAAACATAAGTAAATAGAGGGAGCAGGCAGGGTATACTTCAGTAAAGATGGCAGGACTTGGTCACCTGACCTAGCTCTTAGTTAAGATGTTGGTGAAATCACCTGACCTCAGTAAAGATGATGGTAAGGTCACCTGACCTCAGTCAAAATGGTGGTAAGGTCACCTATGTAACAGAGTCAACACCGGGGAACCAAGCAGGGAATATCTCAGTAAAGATGGCAGAACTTGGTCACCTGACCTGGTTCTCAACCAAGATGGTGGTGAAGTCACCTGACCTCAGTTAAGATGGTGATAAGGTCATTTGACTTCAGTCAAAATAGCAGCAGTCACGTGTTGTAAGGAAAAGCCACAATTATTGTGCTGCAGGGATTTTAAGTTTAATAATAAGAGAGACCTAGAGCTGTGATTCGCCCTGCTTCTGAGCCGCCATGCCACAAGCCTCAGCAGGAAGCAAAAGACTGGAATTGAAAATAACCATCTCGTGGATCTGACCATTGCTGGTGGCAGCAGTAGTGGTGGCAGGGACAGTTTGAGGAAATTCCTTCTAGTTGCCTGTGCACTGACAGTAGTTAGAAAGCTCCCATAAGCCAGGCAGTGGTGGTGCATGCATTTAATTCCAGAACTTGGGAGGCAGAGGCAAGTGGATCTTTGTGAGTTTGAGGTCAACCTGGTCTACAAGAGCTAGTGCCAGTACAGGCACCAAAGCCACAGAGAAACCCTGTCTCAAGAAAAAAAAAAAGAAAAGAAAAGAAAAAGAAAAAAAGAAAGCTCCCATAAAAGTGGAACCAGCGGGATACCAGTGGAGTGAGGGTAGGAGCTGAAGAAGTAGGGCATTAAGGCTAGGGTTTTAGAGCCTTTAAAAAGCATCCATCCTGGGGGGATGGACATGGATGGCCTGCTACCCATAGCTGAAACTGTGAAAACCCACCAAATAGCGACATCACAAGGCCTACAGGGAGATGTCTCTTCTTCTATAGGCGGGGTGTAAATTGGCATGAACACCACAAGACTTGTGAGAGAGTGTCTCCTGCCCCCGCCCCCCGTGGGGTTCTATTGCCTGCCTGGATCTGGTTGGGTGACTCAGAAGCCAGAGAGGCCAGAGGCTGCTCAAGAGGCCTTTCACAGCAGGAGAGAAAAGAAAAGAAAAAGAAAAAAGGGAAAGAAGACTCTGAGGAACCCTGGACCCCCAGTTGTGGGAGGACCGGCTCTGGGACATCCAAACAAAATTTTAGCTAAGGGAAGCAATCCAAAGATTGCTTCCACAACAACCAGGTGTTGTAAGGAGAAATCATGCTCAAGCATATGGAACATGTGGTTGTTGTGGGGAAAAAATACGCATTCCAGATCCTGACCCCAGGAGAGGGGCTCAGGGCAGGAGCACCTCCCGAGTCTCATGGCACCAATGTAATGGATTAAGTAAAAATGCTGTGGATTCCCAAGTGGTGGCAGACAGCAGGCCGTGTGTCAGCGGGTCCATGCAGGTAGCAATCAGTGGGTCCTGAGAGCAGCCAGACCCAAGCAAGAATGGCACAGTTCCCTGACTGGCTGCAGCAGGCTACAAGTCCCAGACAGGGAGCCGCATGGTGGTGAGAGACCTCGATGGGGCAGCCAGTCTCAGGAGGAGAGACAGACAGATGGGCATACTATGAGACCACACTGCTGGTCGCTGAAGGCAGTTGGTCTCAGGCATGGAGCCATGAGCAGGGAGAGAAACAGAGACATGGATAGGCACACCAGGCAGAGTGAGGTTGGATATTTATTTAGTGGATTATGGAGAGGGAAAGGGAGAAGGAGAGAAGAGCAGGAAGGGAGACAGAGGCAGAGAGAGAGAGAGAGAGAGAGAGAGAGAAACAGAAGGGGGAAGGGGAGAAGTGGGGAGAGACAGAAGCTGCCTCTTCGAGAGGTAGATGGAAAAGGAAGAGACTCAGGCTGAAAGCTAAAGATCACCTTGCCTCTGCAGACAGGGGAGGGAGCAGGTGTGGCTTGTCTTTTAAAGAGACAGGACAGATCATTACACTTATCAAAACTAAGATTAATAATAATTAAAAAATGATATAATCATTGTTTAAAAAATTATACTATCAAACCATAGTATCCTTCTTCTTCTTCAAAAGTAGCTTCCAATATGTAAGTTACTTAGTTCTTTTTCTATTTTTATTAAAAAAAATTTTAATACAATTTTTTCTCACATTACATAGCTATTTCCATTCCCACTCCCTTCCTTCTCTCACCCTACCCTTCCCCACCCATGCACTCCTCAGAAAGGGCTTCCCATGAGGAGTCTACCTAATCATTTAATAAATTTATTCTGCAACATTTCAAACAACTACAGTTTTTTCAAAGAACTAGATGTATAGAGATCTGGGTTTTTGAAGTGGTAGTAGCTTACCATGGTTTCTTAATTTTTAAGGTTTATTCACATATATGCATACATACATACAAACACATGCACACACAGCTCGAGTTTATAGGCACCAAGTGTTCAGGAGCCCACGGTGGTCAGAAGGGAGCATTAAATACCCTGAACTTGGAGTTAAAGGCAGTTGTGAGTCACCATGTGGTTCTTGGAAGCAGAATCCTGATCTTCTGCAGGAATAGTAACTGTGTATAACCACCTAGCCATCTCTCCACGCCCAATCATATTTCATATTTTAAGTCTGTTTTCTTCCTTCTAAACTTACCCCCAGGAGTCCCCATGGGGTCCAGCATCAAATGTGTGTTGTAAACCAGGGGTCTTGAACCAGACCAATGAGTCTTGCCAATGAATACTTGCAAGTAAAGATGTATGAGCCAAGGGGTATACGACATGACTTGGGTCACACTGCAGCTTCCGTGATGAGATCTTAATTCTGTCCTTCTTTAATTGTTCTTCTCATCTTATTGTTTTCATTTGGTTTTACTCAGTGGCTGAGTCACAGAGACTGGAAGAGAAAACCAAGAACCAAGAAAGAAAAAGAAATTAGAATCAAGTAAAAAAAAAAAAAGTTTCAACATGTGGACCACAGCCCTTTTGTGCTCCCAGAGGTCATATAGCAGATATTTTCCATATCAGATATTTACATTACAATTCACAGCAGTAGCAAAATTACATTATGAAGTAACAACAAAATAAATTTATGGTTGGGGGTCAACACAACATGAGTAATCAGAGCATTGGGAAGGTTGAGAACCACTGGGGTAAAGACTCTACATGCAAATAAAGTGGCCAAAACTTGTTAACAAATTAGCATTTAGCATTTCAGTACTAGGAATAGGGTTTTAGGGTAAAGTGATTTAAAGGATGACCGGTAGAATTGAGGCCTTTTGAGACAGGGCCCACCTCCTCAGACTTATGGGAAACACTAAGAGAAAGCCACAGCCTGAGGAACAGAGACATGAACCTCAAATAGAAGACAGGCATATTCTAATCATATCCAGTAATACAAGCACGTTGGAATTTAAGACAGGAAACAGACAGGCGTGAAGCTTCCTCTCCACACTTAATGTAAGTCTCTAAGACAACACTCCTCAGGGGCTTCCCACAGCAGACTCTGTGCATACCCCACAGAGGCCCACTAACACAGAACTCCCAGCTATTCAACAACTTTGCCCTCTTTCATCTGGCACATCTCTTAGCTCTGCTGGCAGTCTCAAACAATGGGTTTGGATGGTTTCCTAAAGGCAACCAACAGCCCTAGTTTAACAAGACTGTGAAAAATTCATTTCTCTTGCCCTGTTGAATGCTGACCAATAGAAGAGTAAAAGATTGACGAAAGGATAAGAGTCTGATAATGACTTTAAACTTGAAGCCTCCTAGTTTTCTATTCAAAATTTAATATGGAACACCACTTAGCAAATGGTTGTTGGTTGTGTGATTTACGCTAGGCATAGTTTGGGAGTGAAGAAAGTCCAACAATAAGTTAAGACAAAAAAGTTCTTGAACTTACGATATCGAACCTGGATTGAATGTACCCTGAGGCCTGATTTATGTAAGGCAGAAGTTATTTTTCAAGCTTCATTTGAGATATAGTTTGCACAGCTGGATGTGGTGTCACATGTTTGTAATCTTTTCAGGATACTGAGACAGCAGAATCTTTGTGAGACTGAGGCTAGTCTGGGCTCCCCCATCAAACCCTATCTGCAAGAAAACAAACCAAGATGTTTATACAAAGTGTGACTCATCCACACAGTTAGCAATTCAATAGTTTTTAGTGCTGAGAGGTGGTGGCGCATGCCTATAATCCCAGCATTTAGGAGGCAGAAGCAGGTGGATCTCTGTGAGTTCCAGGCCAGCCTGGATCAAGAGCAAGTTTCAGAACAGGCTCCAAAGCTACAGAGAAACATGTTAGAAATATTTCCTAACACGAGCTTTCTGCCGACGCAAATTCCCAATCAAGCCAAATCAAAACAAGCCAAATTAAGAAATATCCAGGTTTAATGGCAGTTCTGTGCTTTTCGGTGGCCCCGAGGGGGAACCGGGAGGCCACAAATGCGACCACTGGGAGGAAGGAAAAGAGACCACATGTTTCTCTTTTGGAAGTTCATTTAAATACTCCGTAGGAGTGGTCCTGACCCCCCCCCCCCGGGGGGGGCTGGGGGCCTACGCTCCCAACTTCACAAAACCTTGTCTTAAAAACCAAAAAAATAAAAATAAGTAAATAAATAAATAAAATAGTTTTTAGTATGTTCATGAAATTGTAAGGATCACCATGAACTAATTCTAGGATAGTTTCATCTTCTTTCAAAGAGACCTATCACCATTAGTGGTTACATCCCTTCTTACTCTGAGGTGGAGAGTAGTTTATGTCTGCATACGTTTACCAGCTCTGGACCTACCAAATAAAGAGACTTATAGGATTCTTTGGTTCTCTAACTTTGTCATGCATATTGTATTATGATGACTTCAATTTTTTTACAAAGTTATCTGCTTCAAAATGTTATGAACGTACAGTGAGATATATTACGGTTTATATTCCCTTTCGACTTTCTTTCATAACACAGGGAAGTTTTGCTCTGACTGAACACAAAGCTTTGAAAAGTTAGTTTTGTTTTAGAACTAGATACATTCTGTCAGCTCAAAGACCAGACGAAGGTTCCGAGAAGACAGGTTGGCTGAAGGTTCCCAGCAGCGGAAAGAGTGGAAGCCTTGTGTCGTGATTCCTGACTTTGCACTTTATGACTGGGCTTGCTTGGTGTAGATTTTCAATCATATTTACTATTAAGTCTCTGTAATTGACCTAAATAAAACACAATTATTTGACTCCTTTGACTTTATTTGATTTTCTCTTCTGTGGTTTGAGGAAACAAATCAAGAAAATCAGAATTATCCCCAAACATAATGATACATTTTATACTAGTTTTATAAAACTACTATAAAAGGTTTCCATAAAAGTGTGTACCCCACAATGTTCACAAGCACTTTGTGTTCCTCTCAATTTGACAAGTCATATATGGCATAAAACTTATAAACGCAACAGTTAGTCTACCTCTCCACCTCGTATCTCTGTCAATCTGTACTTCTTTACTTTCTGAATATATTTGTCTCTACAATGTATGTGTACATTTATGAATGCTATGCTTATGTTTTGTGTGTAAGGACGAACATGTAATGGTCAAAGGACAGTCTTGTGTGTTTACCTGAACTTTCCAACTTGTTTGATACAGGGTGTTCTGTAATTTAACCTATGTACACCAGGCTTGGTAGCACATGATCTTCCAGGGATTTTCTTGTCTTTGCCTTCTACATAGCACTAGGAGTATGGATGTAGACTACATCATCTGGCCCTAGGTGGGTTTGGATTCCAACCTCAGGTTCTCATACGTACAGGTCAAGTGTTTATACCCACTAAGTCATCTGCCTACTTCATATTTCTTTTTGTTCTGAATTGCTTGAAATCTTAAAGAATATACATTAAGGTCAGGCAGTGGTGGTGCATACCTTTAATCCCAACACTCGGGAGTCAGAGGCAGGTGGAACTCTGTGAGTTCGAGGCCAGCCTGGTCTACAAATGTTAGGTCTAGGACAGACTCCAAAGCTACAGAGAAATCCTGTCTCAAAAAAAAGAATATATCTTAAAAACAAGCATTGATTCTATGGTAATATTAGAAGCAGAGGGGAGTAAGATCTCAGTGCCTTTGGAATCTATGGTTGGCTTGCTTAGCCTCTGAATTCAATGACTATTACACTGTGTCATTAAAACAGTGCCCACCACAACTGGTTAGGAGGATTTTTGCCTCCACTTAAGTCTGCATTGCTAAAGGAAAAGATTTGTTTGAACAGCTATGTAATGTGTTACTCAGAAGTTCCTAAAACATGCCCTTACATATCTTGAACTTCTTCTCACCCAGATCCTGAAGTTTTCTAATGGTTCTCACTTTTATGTTGTATTTTATGTCCTCTGTATATTCTGGGTTGCAGCATTTTACTTCAATTTCTTTAAACCCAATTCCCTGCTTTTAGTTCTTCTCCAAGAACAATATTTAGGATCATTAGTGTATTAGATGTTAGATTTGGGTTTTCTGCCTCTGATTACTGTAATGCAGATATAATTTTTGAGGTTTATGCTTCATAATTATTATTTCTGTTCCAAACTGTCCCATCTTTAACATATGCTTAGAATATTTTCTAATGTGGCACTCATTAATACTGACTACCTGTTTCACTGATGAAGATAGAAATTGAGCTGTTATGTGAAATTCATTTAACCATTTTGTTCTATTAGAAAAATGTAAATGGTATAAGATCATCTCATCTGTACACAGAATAAAATATGCAGTCATTAATTAATCTTCTACAAGCAGCATACTCCCAAATTCTAATTAACATCTAAAGATTTCATTTTATCAACATTAATTGTAACTATGTTACCTGGTAATAACAGGAGATTTTCATGTGACAGAGACAACAGTAAAGTTCTCATTCTCAGTATGTGCTTTGCTATGGAGCTGCAGTCCACCCCTTCACAGAATCATCACTGTTGTAAGACTGCAGGGCCCCTTTGTTCTGCCCCTCCTGACTAGCTTACACTCCTGAAATAACCACACAGAAACTGTATTAATTAAATTACTGCCTGGCCCATTATATCTAGCCTCTTCTTGGCCAACTCTCACATCCTGATCTAACCCATTTCTACCAATCTGTGTAACACCATGAGGTTGTGGCTTACTTGGAAAGATTCTAATCAGCGTCAGTCTCAGGCAGAAGCTTCATTGCGTCTGCCACACTGCCCTTCTTCCCAGCATCCAGTTCTGTCTTCCTCACCTATCTAAGTTCTGCCCTATAGAAAGGCCAAGGCAGTTTCTTTATTCAACCAATGAAAGCAACACATAGACAGAAGAACCTCCTACACCACATCACATCATAGACTGCTATTCTCACCTCATATGCAAGATTAAAATCTTTCAAGATCTTCTACAATATCCCAGTTATAGGATCCAAAGACATGTAGAAAAGCAAAACAGACATGTCTAAGCCAACTGAAACATTTGATACAGAAAGTTTAGAAAGTCTCCTTTCTAAATCCATGGAAAGTAGATATTATAGCACAAACCTCTTTTTTAATTTTGGTGTTTGTGCATGATAGGCAAATGCTCTACCACTGGCTTACATCCTCAGATGACCTCCCACACACACACACAACACAAAATAAACCTTTAAACACATCATCTATGTTATTGGTGAGCTGGAAAGGAACTGGGATCTCGTTTGGATTCCAAGGTTATCTTTTCTGTAGTCCTGGAAATTCAGCCTCCTCCTGGTTCCTGGGGTGCAGTGTAAATACTGGAGCTGTACCTTTGGTTCTCGAGTTAGCAAGATTCTGAATCTTCTGGTCCAATGATACCTAAACCCCACTCTTTCCACAACCTCTCTAAAGCTTTCTACAGGTGCCTCACAGGCACACAGAAAGAGGTTAATGCTTCACAAATAAATGGCTATGATTTGCATGGCTAGTTTCTTTTTGTAACCACAGTAATACAAGGACAGTTTATCATGTTCTAAAACATCTTATTATTTTTACATTTTTTGAGAATTCCGTACATGATGTATTTATACCATTTCTGTCCCAAACCCTGACTCCTTCAACTCTTCAAATGTTGAAGAAAACTCTTCTCCTTCTCAAATTTATGAATTCTTCTTTTTTAATTATCATAGCATTTTAACATTTTTTTTCTGGTGTATTTATTGGAAGCATAACCTTTCATTGGTGAAAAGTTGCTGATCTGGATAATATTACTTGGTTACTCATATACATTCATTGACACCATTAAAAAACTTCTTTTTACTCCTTTTGTAGAACTATGAGTTGAAAGTGCTATGCAAAGTCTTTTCAGCATTGATGGTGATAACCTTCAATTACAAGTATCCTAAAAAGGAAGATGATAATAACTCCCTGTTGACCATCATTGCAGAGGTTTCCAGAACAAAAATTATTTTGAATGGTAATAAGTGCTAGAAGAAAACTAGAGCACCTCATGAGGACAGTGATTAATGCTTTGAGAAACTATTTTTGTAGGGGCTGGAGAAACTGCTGAATGAGCAAAAGTGCTTATTATAAAACAAGAGGACCTGAACTGAGAACTCCACAGACATAGCTGAGCATGGTTGTGGATACCTATATCCTCAAAACAGGGTAGAGCAGAGAGGTGGATTCCAGTAGTTACTGGCCAGCTATATGGAAAAGTGAAATTTGAGGATTGCTGGATACCCTGTCTCCAATATTACAGTGAAGAGCAATAGAGGACATTACCTGTTCTCTTCTTTTGTTTCTGTATGATTTGCTGCTATATGTAAATGCATACAGCCCATACATACAAACACAACAAAAGAGCAGGCCCAACTCCTGAATTACATCTGATCTCCTATCTCTACAATCATGCCTCCCCAACATGATGCCTTCTAGATGATGCCTAAGTAGAATTTGAATAATTGAGGTGACATGATTTTCAATTTTCCACACCCCCAGACCAAAGACCTTTTCTTTATAAATTAGCCATTCTAATATATTTGTTCTAGCAATTAAAAATTTATTAATAAACCACTCCAGGGATTCCTAATGAATATTTAATTTACTTCCTCCATGATTTAAAAGTCCCATAGTTTAGCACATAGTTCAGAGGCAGAGAAAGACAATAATAAGTTAGCCTCATTGAAACAGTAATTGAAGGACAGCTCTTTATTTGTGACAGTAATTACTCTATCATCATGCACAGAGCAAAGACAGAAAATAATTTTAATAATTATTTAAATATGCATTAAATGTTCTTCAGTGATTAAAGGGTTGCAATTCAGTATGATTAGCGTGCTTGGAAAGCCAAATCACAGTTCATTTCATTCCAGGCTACTATTAGCTGATGTGTAGTGAAAGAGAATCCACAAAGGGAAGATGTATGTTTAGAAGTCCATGGTCCATTGCCCCCAAATGATCCCACCCTGTAGGCTTATATATTTTTATGCTTGGTGGCCAGGTGGCAAATTGGAGGAAGTGTGTCACTGGAGGTGGGTGAAAAGTCCACACAGGCTCAATCTCTCTCTCTCTCTCTCTTTCTCTTCCTCCACCATTCTTATCTCTGTTTACCCCTTCTCTTTCTGATTCTGGACCAGAATGTATTTTCAACAACTTCTCCAGTACCTTTTCTGCCTGCGTGGCACCATGCTTTCCACCATGATGATAATGGACTAAACCTCTGAACTGTAAGCCAGCCCAATTAGTGTTTTCCTTTATATGAGCTGCTTCACAACAATAGAACATTGACTAAAACAGGAATTGTAACCAGGAAGTGGGGTATTGCTGTGATAGGCCTAACTGTGATAGTTATTGAGAGAACGTGGACTTTAGGTCTTTAGATTAAGAAAGAAGTTTAATGTTTAAGTGGTGATTAGTGGTCCATATTAGTAGGAGTACGGAAGAGAATGGTAATGAGAGAAATATACATTATGAAGACCTGTCTCAAGATGTTTCATAGGAGAAGAATATTAGTAAGTGGCCCAGAGATCATTCTTACAATATTTTGGCAAAGAATGTGTCTGGCTTTTACCCTGTACAAAAAGCCTTCCTAAGCCTAAACTGAAGATTTCTGTGTTCATGACATTGACAGAGGAGATTTCAGAACAGGCTAGTATTAACTGTGCCATGTAATTATTAATGGGCAGTCTCATGCAGATTTATAAAGAAAAGAAGGAAGCTAAGCAAGGAAAAATACAAAATGTACAGTTTGAGAAGAAAAGGGGTACCAGGAAGTGTAATGGAGCTTAGTTCTGTGCTCATCTTGTCATGCCCAGATCCACAAAGTTCCCCCAAAACTAACAAGAAGACCGAGTCCCATATGTAAAAGCAAAGAGCCTTTATTTTATACAAGTTCGCAAACTCCGTCTCTCTGTGTGTTCAACGTATTGAAATAATCGGAGAGCCCTGAGCTCAGTTAGAGATGGGTTTTTACAGTAGTAAAGGTGGAGGTGAGGGGTTTCTGAGGTTCAAGACCCCTGACTGGCTGACATTTGTCTAGGGGTGTCCTGGTGAGTGTGCTGATGATCATTTCTACAACAGTTGGAACTTTAGGCACTTCCTTTGGGTTGTACTCAGGTAATCTCAGTTTGTGTTTCTTCCTGCAACCAGGTATTGCTTCAGGGTAAACTACTGAGACTCAGGCCTCCATTAAATTTATGGATGGCTGAGTCCTACACTGGCAGGTGATAATGGTTGGAAGTAAAGAACTTCCTTTGAGTGGTATGTTTCTATTTAGCTTATCATGGCTGGCTCCTACAATCTAAATAAATAGATTTTAATAAAGCCTGATGGCAAATGGAATAAAGGGAGTGGTGATCTCTAAACCTTCAACTTGTAAAAAGGAATTAAAGAAAAGTTTAGGGTCTAGTATGGTAGAACAAGTTCCAGAACAGTGAAGTTTAGGCATTGAAGGAAACCATAAAAACCAGAAGGCTGTTGAAGATGTATTTGAATGAGGGGGTCATGTTCCAGACCCAGTAAGCAGAAGAACTTAGCAACTTCAGCCAAGTGGTTCTGACTTTAGAGTCAAGGATGCAAGAACGGGATTGTGGAATCCTCCTCTGCAGTTAGGGGCAGCTGATGAAGCCAGGTGTGTTTCAGGTGAGTCCCTGCATGGAGGCCTAAACAGGCAATTGTGTGAAGCTGTGAAGGTTAAGCCTGTACTGCCTCCCTCTCTCCCTTCATCCCTCCCTCCCTCCCTTCCTGCTGCCTGCTGATCAGGATGTAGAACTCCTGACTTCCTCTTCAGCACCATGTCTGCCGGCATGCCACCATGGTTCCTGCCATGACAATAATGGACTAAATATATGAACTGATAGGCCAGTCCTAATTAAATGACTTCTTTTATAAGAGTGACTGTGATCATAGTATCTCTTCACGGCAATAGAACATTGACAAGGCATCTGAGTTTACTAGAAATCAAATCATTGAATCTTTAACGAACTTATTAATGAGTAGAGACAAGTTGAGACATTTGATATTTTCTTAGCATTCCTTCCCATGAACAAAGGACTCTGCTTAGAGGGCATATATACATGAGAGCTATGATTTTATAATGTAATCAAACTTCCATTTTTCTGGACTTGATTAGATCCATTTGTTGCACTTTTCTTTACTATATTGCATGGTCTTTATGTTGACTGTATCCCAATGTCAAAAACATAATAAAGCTTCATGTTATCAATAACTTTGTTTACAGTTTAAGGTGTAACATGAAAATAGAAACCCAGCAGAAGGCATATTTTGAAGCAAGACCATATTATTACCAATGAATACAACGAGAGAGATGGTTTCTTCACTATATATCAAGCAGCAGAAAAGTCAGTACTGTCTGGAAATTCTACTTCATTATGCAATATCTTTCTGGGGGAGCTGAGAAATAGATTGTAAATACAGAGGCCAGATATAAGAGCTCTGTAAATGGAATTTTCATTACTGTGAAATCACTGAACATATGAATATGTAAAACATCACAGAAAAAAATCTTTTTACCACTGAAAGTCATTTTTAAATCCTCATGTGTTGTCCTTCACTTACAAGGTTAAATCTACAGTAAAGCCATTTAAAATAAATGCTAAGCTGTAAAATTGCCTTCAAGATGATAACTAATTGTTATTGTGTTTTCTCTGCTCTTTTAAATTTAAAAATATTTATTCAGAGTATTTATTATTTTAAAATATCTTATTATTTTTGCATGTGTATGTCCATGCAAGTGTGTGTATATGTTTGTGTGTGTGTGTGTGTGTGTTTGTGTGTGTGTGTGTGTGTCTAGTACACTTGGATGTCAAAAGAGGGTGCTGGATACTGTAAGGCTGGAATTAGAGTCAGTGGTGGGCTGCCTGATATGTGTGCAAGAATGAAATTGGGTATTAAGAAAGAATAAATAACAAGTGCTTTTAAGCCATCCCTCCAGGCCCCAAATTATTCTTAATATGCATTAAGAGAACAATGTGGTAGGATAGAGGTTAAATACAAAAAGATTAAAATATGCCAAAACCATATTTTTCTCAAAGAGTTTTCCTGTGTGTTTCTGTGAGTGTGTATGTCTGGGTGCATGTGTGTATAGTGTGCAAGTACACATAGCCTTGCTTATTATCCATGTGTAAGGAGGCCTGTAATTGATGTTAGGATTCTTCCTCATTTGCTTCCTACCTTTCTTATTGAGATAATGCCTCTTGCTGGACCCAGATCGACCAATTTCGACTAGTTTGGCTAGTTATTCTGGCCTTGAGGTCCCTTGTCTCTGTCTCTAAATTCTGGCGTTACAGGTTGACGACCCTATCCACCTGGCTTTTATATGGATTCTGGGTATTTGAACTTACCCACTGAGTCATTTTCCTAGCTGAAAATGGGCACATTAAAGCATATATTTCACTTGAACAGTTCAAATGGATTTTTCTTCATTCATCTTTCCATATTAAAGCAAATCTCGTCATTTCCCTGTCGTGTGTGTGTGTGTGTGTGTGTGTGTGTGTGTGTGTGTGTGTGTGTGTGTGTGTGGTTAAACTTGACCAGACGTATTCAACTGATGAAACTGATTCTGCATGTTGCCCTCCTGCCATCCTGCCTATTTAAACTTCCCATTGCTTGTGAAGTGCACAGAGATCATGAAGCAAACTTTAAGCCTCATTGTATCTAAGGATCTGAAGCAGACCTTGGTTTCCAACCTCCCTGTCTTTTTATTTTGTACCCATAAATCTACAGATATATTCTGATAGCTTACAAAAGAACACATTTTTATTTCCAGCTGGCTAAAAATACAAAAAAAGGTTCTCTTGGTTGAGAGAAGAGTGCAGTTTACAGGCTTCGATAAGATAACATATAAACCAGACAACTAAATTTACATTCACAGATCTCCAGGAAATAGATAAGTGTATGGAATCCAGAAAAAGAAAATTCCATTGGGCTAAATGTAAAAAGCAGAGGCAGAGAGGTATGTCTGTTCAGTAAGCTTAGGCATCTGCTTCCTGAGAGCCATTCCCTACTAGGTATTTCACTGGAGATGCCTCAGATTGTGTTCTTGGATAAATTTCACCTCCAAGGTAGAAAATGTAGGAGTGTAACGGCAGTCAGCATCCACAAGAGTAGCAGAAAGATGGCAACGATAACATCAGAATTAAACACTTCTGCCATTTTGTGTTTTATATTAAGTCACATGCTTAATTTTCTAGATATTCATGTCAAGCATTGGATAGAGACAATTTAAAATGAGACGAGGTGAAAAAAAAGTTAAGTAGCTCACTAAAGGCAAAGTAAAGAGTGGAAAAGTCCACAAGCCAGACCTTTGAAGTGTCTTATGCTGCCTGCCTTTCAAAAATCCTCAATTGGAGTGCAAGAAAACCCCTTCCTAAAAAAGAAAAATAGAAACTTCATTCCTGGAAATAATATATAAAAAATGCAGTCACCTAGTTGGAGCTTTGTAACACTGTGATTCATATAAAACTTTTTAGGGTCACAAGGCTTGGGTTACAACATATTTATGTCACTGACTAGTTGTATTCAGCACTAAGCTGACGAATTAACTATTTTATGCGTGGGTTTTCTAATCTATGAAAAAAGATTCAAGTACTGTTTCCTATTGTAGCTGTTTCTGAGTATTCACTTGGGTGATAAAGTCAAATGCTTATGTGTATCAACTGTAGAGATGTTAAATTATCCTATACAAGTAAAGTTACTCTATCAGCAGTCAGTATGTATTAACTATTGTGATTATTATTCTGTGCTTTCTGCCTGACTGACACAGAATACAAGTGGATAACTTCTTTTAAGATTGTTAGTGTACTCACACAAATCTGTTTGCCGCACAGCTAATCTATATTGTTCATTTGTCCGTTTATACCTTTTCACCTCAGTGGTTTCTCTATGCTTTTAAAGTCTGCCATTCTCATCTTTTTGTTATACTCTTACTTCCTTCTATTTTCTTCATATAAAACACTTAAAAGTGAACCTTAGCTTATATTACAATTTTTCTAGTCTTAACTGCTGTTCCACTTTATAGATCCTGTTATCCCATCAACATGTCATAGTGCTATGTTCTAGCTTTTCATTTTTTGACGTATCAGGACAATTTCTAGCAAAATATATACACTGAGAAGCGAGGTCTTTGTGCTGGCTTGATGGGCTGTTTCTTTCCAGCATCATACAATAACTTCACATCCTTTATGTGAAGTAAGTAGGAGACAGAGAAAGAAGAGGATTCTTTTTTTTTTATACCCTTTTTTCTTCTGCACTATTCTGGGATGTGGCTTTTTTTGCACAAGATCTTTATTATATTGTATGTCATGAATCATATATCATATATACTTCATTTTCATTCATTTTAGAAAACATTTCCTTTGATCTCTTTCCATCTCCACATATATCTTTGTCATTGTCCTTTTGGAGGAATTACAGATGAACACGAATGTTTTCTGAACTGTAATCCAGCACTGTGGTGAAATGTATTTTCCTGACCACTACATTGTTATAAACAAAACTCACACCGTAATTTTCCCTCAAATGACATCATAGGATTTTCTGTCCAAAGTATGAATATCTTTGGGTGAGGGAGTTAACCAGAAGTGAAAATAGATGGAAGAAAATCATATACTATACTTGGTAAGGTCTATACTCAGCATATTTTGAGCCAACATCTGTTCCTTAGATGTAATCATATGTCTCTATGGATTTTTAATAGCTGGGTGTTCAAACACAAAATATTTTAAAACAATTGACTTATAATCAAACCCTTTGAAAGTCTATAAAATATGCAGTATTTATTTCAGATGTGGTAGAATATCATGATTTTATTTCAAAAAATAATGGAAGAGGTGGAGAAATGGGTTAGTTGGTAAAATACTTGCTGTACAAGCATGGAGATCTGAGCTCCCTCAGCAGGTTTTCACATAAAGAAGGGAGGGATGAGATGAGCTGAGGAGACACTCCGTCAGGAAAGCAATTGATGTGTACTTGTGAAGACCCGGATTCAAGATTAGAAGCCATGCTGTGCCACTGTTAATCTGTAACCCCAGAGTTAAGGATTGAGAGGCAGGAGGAGAAGGTTTGTCCAGCTGAATTGATGAGCTCCAAATTCTGGGACAAATCCTGTCATAAAAAAATAACAGAAAACATGAGTGAGGAAAGTAACTGATACAGAAAAATGCTTCCACATACACTTGCACTGCACATGCAGCTGCACACACATGAACTTGTACACACATGCATGAGATTTTTTATTTTTACAAAAGCTTTACAAATACTTGAAGAAATTGAAAAGATTTTTAACTGTGACTAAGAAACCTAAAGTCTTTATGAGATTTTACACATCAACATCAAGACGTTTGACATTTTTTTGGTCAATTTTATAAAATCTTTATTTCAATACATGAAGAATGTGACATTGTTTTGACATTTCTATCCCTTACTCTAAATGCAATAGACAGAGTTTTTAAAAAATAATTTAAAATATGTGTATATGTATGTCTGGGTATGTGTAGGTACCTGTGGAAGCCAGAATGACCAGATATTCCTGGAATTGTAATTAGAGGTAGTTGCCCTAAACAGGTACTGGGAACCAAATCCAGGTTGGTTGATTTGTTTACAAAAGCAGCATGTCTTTTTAACCCCGGACCATTTCTCTGGGTTAACCTGAATGATTTAATACCTGACAGGTGCAGCAGGTTCTACTGGGATAGCACTTTTGAAAATGACATAAGTTTACATTAATAAATATCTTGTAACATATACATGTGCTCTAAAATTAAATGCTTTTAGGAATGCTAAATTTATATATTTTAATTATTTTATAAAAGAAGCATTGAAAGACTCCCATAGGCAGTATGATGTCTCTGAATTCTCACCCAGCTAGCAGTGTCAGAACCAGGACTAGGCCTCTGTCTCTTGACAGCTCTGATTACCTTTACAATAACAATTTACTCTTTAATGTTTTCACTTCTGTCCACATTTTTAACAAATCATGAGATAATAATGATTCTGTCCATAACCTACATATCTTAGTTATTTGCTCAACTGGTGTTACTTTAATTTTAAGTAATATTAAAATAATATTAACTGAGTAAAGAAACAACAGTGATAGAAAGTTGATGACAAAGTTGGGAAATTCATTCACACGAACTTATCTTGAAAACCCAAAATGTATGTGGTTTGAGTACAAAGATAAAATTAGAAAGCCAAACTATATGTTTGAAATATAGAAATATTTGAGGGCTACGGAGAAAGACATATTTACAGTATGACAAATTTGGATCCTCAACTGTTCCTTATATAAGGAATTATAGCCTTTTCTCCTCCAATCTCTCTGTTCCAGGGGGCTGCTTATTCATTTCCCAGCCTGCCTGAAACTGAAATAATCACACAGAAACTGTATTAATTAAATCACTGCTTGGCCCATTACCTCTACCTTCTTATTGGCTAACTCTTACAATTTAATTTAACGTATCTCCATTAATCTGTGTATCACCACATGGCAGTGGCTTACTGAGTAAAGTTCCAGCGTCTGTGTCTGGTGGGACTTACATGCCTTCTCTCTACTCTGCCTTCCTTCTCCCAGCATTCAGTTTAGTTTTCCATGCCTAGCTAAGTTCTGGCCTGCTATAGGTCCAAAACAGTCCTTTATTAACCAATGGCATTCACAGCATACAGAGGGAATCCCACATCACCTCTCAAATAGTTCCTGTGGAGACATCACACTTGCTATGGCTTGCGGAATGTTTTCTTTCCTTTGATGGTTCCCAACATAGCCAGAAATAGACATGTCAGGTGTACTTTACCAACTTAAGTTTAGGTAATAGTTGGCCTTCTCAGAGCTCCATTGTCAAAGTAACACCCTTGGCTAAAGTTCAAGACAGTTCAGATACAAGTGTAAGTCCATAACCAACAAAATAACTACAGAGCTGAAGCCCTATTGTCAAAACAAAAGAAGCCTTGAAATCAAGACTACTGTTAGGCTTTGCTCAGTATACCTGCTCATTTTTTTTGAGAAAATACTTTGCCCAAGTATTCCTAAGTAGATTCTACAGCAAAAAAGAATGTTTTGAAGTTTAGCTAGGACAGCATTTAAAGAAGAGATTTTATTTTTAAAAATCTGACTGTTTTCCAGGTTTTTAAGATTGCCCACAATCATAGGTCTGGGTAGTTTCCACCTAAAACATACATCTTGCTCAAATTCAATCTTCCCTAAGATAAAGTACCATCACCAGCACAATGTCATGTCCACTCTAGTGACTATCTCCTGCACAGAGCATGACTGCTCGTCTCTCTAATAACATACTTAAATGACACTTTGGAGCTCAGGATGTTTTCATACAGTAATTTTTAATTTCAAGATCATAGTTCCATTTCTCTTGCAAGGGGAAGTTGATGTGAGATGTATGCATTGCTTTTATTGGTTGATGAATAAAGCTGTTTCAATCAATGGCTTCCCATTGAACAGAAATCTGAACTGAGATATAGAGAGAGAAAGCTTAAAGAACAAAGGATTCTAGACAAACAGGAACAGAATCAAGCACAGATTCTTGGTAGAAGAAATGTCTCAGGTGGGCTCCATTTGCTGGTGGCAAGCAGAGGTGCAGCACCTTTAAGAGAGGCTTTCTGACCCAGCGTTTATGGCTGAAACCTTGCAGCTCTTTTAAGAGGCTTTACCACCAAATAATTAAATGGTACTCATGAGCAGCCAGCAGCAGGCTTTTTGGTGGTGGCATGGACTCGGAAACACCACATAGTTGTAGCAGTAAAGATGGCTCTTGGCAGTTCCTCCACCATGAAGCTAGACTCTCAGAAAGCTAAAAAATGAGGCAGAACCAGCTGCCAAAGCCACACTTTAAACCTAGGCATGCTGCTTAACAAATCAAAGACTCATGTGCTCATAAAAAGATAGAGATACTAAATAAAGACATATTCAGGAGGGAAAAAGCCTCTAAATGGCTTACAGTATGTTTAAAAATATATATAGGGTTGGGAGAGAATAGAGAAAGGATAAAGAAAGTACTTAAAAAAAGAAATAGAATAGCTGGGCATGGTGGTGCATGCCTTTAATCCCAGCACTTGGAAGGCAGACGCAGGCATATTTCTGTGAGTTCAAGGCCAGTCTGATCTACAGAGTGAAATACAGGACAGCCAAAGATACACAGAGAAACCCTGTCTCAATAAAAAGAAAAGAAATAGAGTAAAAAAAAAAAGCATAAAGATGGAAAATACACAAAAGTCTGGATTATGTATATTATTGTATTTTCTTTAAAGTTTTTGACTGTGAATGAGCAGAGAGACATTTCATTCTACAGGCTGCTAAGCTAAACCAGCATATGTATTTTAAAGGTATCTTGACTTCAAAATTTAAGAGTAAGGACATGTTACTTTGGAAAAGAGGTACTGCTTTTGTTTCCACAGAGAATGGAAAGCTGTGAATTCCTTACCAGCTAATATGGTTTGGTCAAACAAGACCCCCTGAAGTGACGGCCCAAGTGGTTCAGGATCCATGACAGCTTCAGAACTGCTGGCTAAGAAGGACCAACCAAACAGGTTACCCCATGGCACACCTTATTAACAGTGCCCCCAATCAAAAAGAACTAGTCTAAAAAACAATGCACAAATTCCCAAATATTGTTTATAAATGTTTGTATTCATTTAAACAGGGTTGTTTATAAATGGCTAATAGTCATAACCAAGATCTTTCTAAAGATAAAAACAGAAGTATGATATAGAAATGAATACTTACTTTGGTATGAACTTTGGTTTACTGATACAATTTTAAGGTCAATTTTGTTATATGTATATTTTTACTCTTGTTGAAAGTATCATGTTTATATAGCTCATTTAAAAAATTTAAAAATGTAATGTATAATTATAAATTATGGATTAATAGATAGTCATTGGTAATAGTCAAATTTGTAGTCATATTAGTTAGGTTTTCTAGATGTACAGAGATATATTTCAGAAGGATAGGTATTCTACAAACCTTTCAAAGACCTACAGAATATGACATTTAAATGTTTTAAGAACTTAGAGTTTCCTCAACATTGAGACATTTTTGTTTCTGGCAACATCTATTACTTCAGAGAAGTTGATGGGCATCAAAGAAACTCCTTACAGAATGTGCCTTCAATGTGATAAGGCTAGCCATTTGGGCAAGAAACTGCTCTTACCTGGACTGCTTGATAGTATGCTGTATGAACCTAACATGCAGGACCCACAGAAATGTGATTGCCATACTTTCCAAAAGACAGGATGGCCCTTCAGGGTTCCTGCTACACAGAAGAAACTGCCAGTCATTCTGCAGAAGACTGCAACTGATGAACTTTGCCATTACAAGACAGAACAGATCTTCAAATTTTCTGTTTCACTGAAAAGTCTGCCAGATATTATGGGCCTACAGGCTGAGGATGAAGGCCCCAATATTACAAAAGAACTTTGGGTAACTGTCTTGGCAGTGAGATGTCTCTGTCATTTCTAGAACTTTGGAAAATGCTTGCAATACATTTACTGTTTACTTAGGTAATATTATATTCTTCTGAAGTCTTTGATGGAGTTGAAGATGAGATAGTTTAATTATAGTTTTTCTTAGTTATGACAAAAGATAAATTAGGTATAAAATTTTAGATACATGAAGATAGGATAGATAATAGAGTGTTTTCCTTAATTCACCAAATATAAATGGACTAATATGATAGCTATAATTCTTGCTTAGTAACTGTTTTGTATATGTAATTTTACTATATTAAAGTTTAAACCATCCTTTTTAATTAGACAGAAAAGGAGAGATGATGTGTGGTACAGGAGGTCCTTCTGTCTATAAGTTGCTTTCATTGGTTAATGAATAAAGAAACTGTCTTGGCCAAGTTGATAGGGAAGAACTAAGGTAGGCAGAGAAGATAGAACTGAATTATGGGAGGAAGAAAGCAGAGTTGGAGAGATTGCCATGGATCCTCCACCTGAGATGGATGTTGGTTAGAATCTTTTCTGGTAAGCCACTGCCACATGGTGATATACAGATTAGTAGAAATGGGTTAAATCAAGATGTGAGAGTTTGCCAATAAGAGGCTAGAACTAATGGGCCAAGCAGTGATTTAATTAATACAATTTCTCTGTGGATATTTCAGGGCTAAACTAGCCAGGAAGCCAGGATGAACAAGCGCGCCCGCCTGCAACAGATGTGGAATGTCCTTCTGTATATGTGTTGCTTTTATTGGTTGATGAATAAAACTATTTTGGCCAATGTCTTAGCAGAGCAAAGCCAGATGAGAAATCTGGACAGAGATATACAGAGAGAGTAGGCAGAGTCAAGGAGATACCAGCCAGCTACCAAGGAAACAAAACATGTAGAAAATGAAGTAATGCCATGGCCACATGGAAATACATAGACTAATATAAATGGGTCAATTTGAGGTATAAGAGCTAGCTAGAAATATGTGTGAGCCATTAGCCAAACAGAATTGTAATTAATATAGTTTCTTTGTGATTATTTGGGTTGGGCAGCTGGGAAACAAAAGTGGAGCCTACAAGAAGTCTCATTGGCTTTCAATACAATTTTGACTGTGAGTACGCTTCACAAAGGACCTTATTCCTCTACCATATATAATCTGGGATTTTTATATATCCAAGTATCTTAAGATACTCACTTTGTAAAACAATGATTCCAGATGGACAGCTCTTCAGCACTGTTCTATGTCTTACAAATCACAGGTATGTGGAAACTTTACAAGGGAAAGATTTAACAGTGTTTGTCCAACAGCATATTTTGCCATATTTTGAAAATTTTCAGAGTGTCTCATTCTTTATTATTAGTATTATTACTATTATTATTTTTATCATTATATTATCATAGTAATCTGTGGTCAGAAAGTGTGTGTGTGTCTGTGTGTCTGTGTGTGCTGTGTATGTGTGGTGTGTGTGTGTGTGTGTGTGTGTGTGTGTTGGCAGATATACTCATACCACAATGTATCTTTTGAGGTCAGTGAACAAATTCAGATGCTTTTTCTTGCCTTGATTTGCCTTTTGCTTTGTTTGAGACAGGGTTTCTTATTGCTAGCTGCTATTCGATATACAACAGATTAGCTGGCCTGTATGATCCTATAATTTCTTATGCCTTTGTTTCCCATCTCAACATAGATGTCCTGGTATTACAAGTGCATGTTACTACATCCAACTTTACTCAAGTTCTGGAGATTTAAACTCGGGTCCTCATATTGCATGGCAACTGCTTTACCTACTGAGTAATCACCCCAGCCTAGTGAGTTATTTTGTGTTAATATAATTATTTTGAGGTGCCACAGCATTGTAAACATAAGAAAAAAACTGACTCAATAAAACTTGTGTGTATTTTGACTTCTCAACAGAGAAATGCTCCCTCCCTATCTAACTGATTCTATTATGGAGTCTCTGGTCATAAGGACAGAGCAATATTGAAATTACGTGTGTTAATGTTTTAGACATGGTACTTTTTACATTTAATATATTATATATAATGTAGTTTAATTATAATTACTTTAAATGCTAGATTCCAAAATATATGTGACTTGCATTATTGGAATAATCACTTCATTGTAGTGTTGTAAAATCAAATCCATACCCATAAAACAACAGAATTATTCCAGAATATAATTTTGAAGTCTTTCTGTATACCTAAAATAATAGATAAATCTGTTTCAAGAATAAAATGAATTAAAACAATGTATACTTTTAAAGGTTTATTAAATATCTGTAAGAAAAAAGAAACACACTCTTTGATTTCTGGAACTAGAAAAAGTCATCCTGAGTGAGGTAATCCAGATCCAGAAAGATGAACATGGTATGTACTTACTCATAAGTGGATACTAGTTGTGAAGCAAAAGATATTAAGCATGTAGTTCATGAACCTAGAGAAGCTAAGTAACAAGGTGAACCCTAAGAAAACATACATAGATCCACTTGGATTAGGGAAACAGACAAGATCAAATGACAAAATTGGGAGCTTGGGGATGAGGGGAATGGGTTTGGCAGAAGGGGATATGAGGGGAGAAAGGAGAAGGGGGAGGAGAACTTGAGGGAACAGGATAGTCAAGATGGAGGAAGGACGGAGATGAGAGCAAAGAAAGAGATATTTTGATTCAGAGAGCCATTATAGGGCTAGCAAGAAACCTGGCACTAGAGAAATTCCCAGAAATCCACAAAGACGACCCCAGCTGAGACCCAAGCGAAAGAGAGGGTGCCTAAACTGTCTTTGCCCTGTAGTCAGACTGATGAAAATCTTAAATATCATAATAGAACCTTCATCAAGCAACTGATAGAAACAGAGGCAGAGACCTGCATCAGAGCACTGGACTGGTGATGATTTATCACTGTACACATGTGTCAGAGCTCATTATATCATACACATTACAATGCGCTGTTGACCGTATGTCAACTATACTTCAATAAAGCTGAAAAAAATTAATTCACTGGGATGAGTGCCATGAGAAAGGAGCCCTGACATAGGTTGTGAATGCAGTGAGATGGAATGTAGTAGGAAGCTGCTTGTTTGTTTCCTGGCCACATGGCAGCTCAGGCCCAAAATAATCACATAGAAACTGTATTAATTAAATCTCTGCTTGGCCAATTACTTAAGCATATTCCTAGCTAGCTCTTACATCTAGAATTAACCCACTCTATTATTTTATGTTTTACCATGAGGGGCGTGGCCTACCAGCATCTCTGTCTCCTGCAGTGGCTCCATGGCTTCTCCCTGACTCTACCTCCTTTCTTCTAGTATTCAGCTTAGTTTTCCCCACCAAAGTTCTACCGTCCTATAGGCTAAGCTAATTTTTTTATTCGCCAATGGTATTCACAGCCAACAAAGGGGAATCCCACATCATTGGAACTTATCTATTTCACTATAGTTGAAGAATGGGAGGAATGAGAATATAAGTAAAGAGGTCAAGACCATGATGGGTAGACCAACTGAAACACTTCACCTGAGCTAATGGAAGTTCACCAACTCCAGCAGGACAGGGAAGGAAGCAGCACAGGTCCAAACGAGTCCCCTCTGAATGTGGGTGACAGCTGTATGGCTGGGGCAGACTATAGGGCCACTGGCAGTGGCACCAAAATTCATCCCTACTGCTTGTGCTGGCTTTCTTGAAACTTATTCTCTTTGGATGATACCTTGTTCAGTCTAGAAAAAATAGGGAGGGCCTTGGACATTCCCCAAAGGAATGTTCCTTACCATCTCTGAAGAGTGGATGTGGGGTGAAATGGATGAGAAGGGAAGGGGAGAAAGGGAAGGAGTGGGAACTGGGATTGGTGTGTAAAGTGTAAAAAGATTGTTTTCTTTTTTTAAATAAATAAATAAGCAAAACCTCCTTCATGGATTAGCTATAAAAATATAACATACCTACAGTTGCTAAGAGATGATTTCAAGTAGGATCAAGACAAATGTCTATATGATAATGACATATAAGATAAAAAATTAGATCCTGACATGGATAATAGTAAGAAATGATAGGTAGAAATGCATGAATAGGAAATATATGTGCTTTCCGGCTCATTTCTCTTAGTTTTCCTGCTCATTCCACCATGAGGCTGAAGACTGACCCTTAAGGATCCATGTCTTCTAGGCCTTTAGAATTCTGACTCCTTACTTATTTGAGTGAGTGCAAAGTCATATTGCTTTTTTTTATTTCAACAGGAGCTGCTTGTGTTCTGTGGCTTCTGCCTCCACTAAGTAAGGCTGCTAGCTTCTGCCTGGGAGAAGGTCTAAAGTGACACTAACCTAGGCATGGAATCCACTTCACTGTTCCTTATCCCCACTTTTTCTCAAACTTCCATGGTTAGGTTTTCAGATCTTTCACTAGCTATTCTATTAATTATCTGAAGTGAATTTTATCTATACCTAGATTCTGAATAATGTGTGTATCTCTAGAGTGGACTTGTAACACATCTCCAGTGTGCTCAGTGTTTCTGGGCAAATATGTTCAAGGGCTAATAAGTACTTCTTTGAAGCAAAACCATAGTTCAAATCCACCAAAAGCTGCTAAAAATAGATTTTTCTGTTATTTGTAAATCAATTTTTTTCTGATTGAGAATCTTTAGGCCAAGCTACAAGAACTTCACTTTATTAGCCTCATCCACACAGTGTGTGAACAGGAAGGCAGGAATGATTGAAGAGAAACATCCAAAGGCAGGAAATAAAACTAACTCAAAGTGACAGCATTGTGGATTATTAGCCAGTGGCTTGAAACAACCCTGTAAGGCATCACAAAGTTGCCTGTGACAAGCCTGAAATGGAGGCATCAGCAGCCCATGCTTTCTGTATAGGCTTTGAAGGAAAACATGCTACACTGCTCACTTCGCTGCCCATGGTTTGTGCAACTCGCTGCCTTAGTGATCAAATGCTATTTTTTCTGAGTGTCTAAATGTCCCAACTTCCCTCTTAGTATGACATTAGTGTCTGCACCAGGTCTATTTTAATCTGTATGTCCTCATTTTGACCTGACAATTGCAAAGATCTAATAAGGTCACTTACTGTTTCAAAGGCTATACATATGGGGAAGCGGGTATTCATCAACCTTCTGTGAATTAGAAACTAAGGTAACATTTGCATTACAATTAATCCCAGAAATTAAAACTGCCCCTCAGAAGTTATTGTATAAAACTTTACAACAAAAGATATTGTAAGGTATACATAGTAAATCGGTTGGCAGGATATAACAGAATATTCCAATAGTATATCATATACTGAGTACAGAAAATATGTAGGGGGTATTAAAATTGGTCTCACATATAAAATTTAAAAACTAATAATGAAGCTTTTAGAAAGCACGTGTGCTTGTCTTACATGAATCTTCTGTGGAACATGGGTTAAAATATTAAGTGGAGTCACATAATTGATTATGAAGTGATTATGAAGCAAATATTTTATAGTGACTATTCAGTAACTATGGAAATGGGCAGCAAAGAGAATAAAAAGTTTTCATTCTTTTCCTTGAATATTCTTTGTTCTCATTAGAAAGTGACATTTTATTCACAAAGCTGCTTTTATAGATTTAAAAATGGTTTGCATAATTCTACTCAATGCCATTATTTAGTTTCTTTAGCACTTTAAATTTTGATGTTTAAATATTTTTATTATTTAAAAATGTGAGAAAACATTTTTACTTATTTGAGCTAAATTTCATGTTAATATTTAAAAGTTAAACTGATATTTAAATGTAAATATCCTAATTATATTAGTAACATTCATGCTATCATTGACCATTCTATGCATGATAATGACTATGAAAGATACAGTGATAAAATAATACTGATTTAGTTTATTCTCTTGTAGTTTATCACATTCACCTAAGTATCAAGTAGCTACTTTGAAAAACCAATGATTATCTTGAACATTTACATTTAAATCCGTATACATATAGGACCATCAACCCAAAGACAGGATCTCTATATGTTAGGAATCAAAGAGGAGAAGGTTATATGAAGACAACAATGGAATGGAGTGAAAGTCAAGGATGATTAGACATTCCAGAATCTCAGAAAAGACAGGAAGGTATGCTCTCTACAGTCTTTGGAGGAAGCCTGACACTTTAGAACCTTGTTTTTAGATTTATGAACTCTAGAACAGAAGGGAGCAAACCTTTATTATTTGAAATCACTCCATTTTCTACACCCTGGCATAGTCATCTAGTCTTAGGCATCCACATACTGGAAATAAAGCATATCTGAACACAAAGACTTTAAATACCTGAACACAACAGTTGTATTTGTAATAGTCATAAACTGGAATATGCAAATTTTTACCAGTAAGTGTATGAATGGGAATCTTGAACTTTGAACATACTGGATAGCCACTAAGGAATATTAAATGAGTGAATCATGAAGATATGAAACAGCAAAAAATCTTAACAATATTATATTGAGTGAAAATAAACAGAAATTTAAAAGTGAGTAATGTTTTACATAAAACATTCATATGAAACAACTCAAAATGATCTTTTGAAAGATAACAGAGCAGCATTAGCCTGGGAGAGGATGAGGAGGGATAAGAGGAAGAGCAAAAGGATGTGAAGAAACTGGGTGATGGGAAAAGGCCATTATCTTGATTTGTGGTGATGATTTATGGCTGTACACATATGTCAGAGCTCATTAAATCATACACATTACAATGTGCTGTTGATTGTATGTCAACTATAGTTCAATAAAGCTGAAAAAATTAATTCACTGGGATGAGTGCCATGAGAAAGGAGCCCTGAAATAGTTTGTGGATGCAGTGAGCTGGAACTTATACAGGCTCATGCTGAGAGGCATAAAAATGAGACTTATCAAGACATCACGCATTAACACTGAAGGAGGATAAACTTGTCTACCAAAGTGGAATTTATGATTTGGGAGAATATCTTAGCATATTCTCCAAAGGAAGTAAAATGTCTGAATTCAAAGAGGCACATGACTTGGAATAACTTTCACAAGCTGAATTATTTCTTGAAGTTTAAAGGAAACAGGTAAAGAGAGGTGAAGAAGCTAGAGTGTGCAAAGCAGGAAGAATGGACAAGACTCACATTTCATTTTAATGAGTTAACTTTTTCTGAAGAATCGTAGGAATTTTGGGAGTGCTCTAAGAAAACTGTAAATGAGGAACTGGAAGATATGTGGCTTATTAGTAGCCATATACTAAAGAAATTTTTGAGAAAAATATTAAAAATTCTAGCATTAATTATAAATCAGTTTTGCTTGTACTCAGAATAGTTTTTTTGGAAATTTCTGCATTTATTTTCTATGTGTTCTGCCACACACTGGAGCCATATTCCACAAATAAGATTGTTAGCTGGTATCCTACCGCAAACAATTATTTTTAATTTAAATAGATTTCTGCAGTTGTTTTAAAAGTAGTAGTTTTAAAAGACACTCTTTTATCTTCTTTACATTTAAAAATGTCTATTGCGCAACCATAAATTTTATACCTTTGAGGCTCTATCACGAGAAAATATAAGAGTAGTGGGAAGAAAAATGATTCTTGTAAGTCCATTATGGTCACACTCCTTATCTAATCTTTTGCTTGTCTTGATATATTATGCTTAATGCTAATGTATTATATAAATTTCGCCTCAGAGTTGCCACATTTCAATTTTATATAATCCCAGCTGTAGTATTTTGAATGAGAATGGCCCAATAGGCTAATATATTTGAATGTCTGCTTCCCACTTGGTGGAACTTTTTAGGATGTATTAGGAGCTGTGGTCTTGCTGGGAGAAGTGTGTCACTGGGGTTGGGCTTTATGGTTTCAAAAGTTCATGCTATGCCCAGTCTCACTTGCTGTCCTGTGTTGTGTTTCAGATGTAAGCTCTCAGTTTTGCTTTCCAGCCCTATTCCTGCCTACTTCTCTACCATGATGATCATGGACTAACTCTCGGAAACTGTAAGCAAAGCCTAACTAAGTTCCTAAATTCCAGAGTAATTTTCCATTTTGAATAATATAAGAACAATGCCACATATACACTTTTAAAAATGTTGCATTTAGAAATACTACATGTTCATGAACTTGGTGAGATTATTGCTGACAGGACTCCTTCTCATTCTTAACCTTTTCCAGACTCTCCTTTCCAAAATTCAAGAGGAAAATTCTCTTTGTTTATATTCTTGTAAGATGTTAAGATTTGAGTCCTGTACTTAAATTTGAGCTCCCTGCAAAATGTCAGAGAGATAATTTAATGCATAAGCCTTTCTCGGGCAGTACGTCAGGATAAATAATTATTTAAAAAATCTTGAAGAGATACCAGAATCCCACAGTTCCAACTGCACAATAAATCACAAAATAAGTTTTTTCTTTTCCCTGTCATTAGTCAATGAAGTTATATTATGCTCAGAAGCAAATTGCTATTTAGGTTTTAGCTATATATACAAATAATGAATGAGGGAATGCATGCAGGAAAATATGTCCTTTTGGAAGCATAAAAGAGACAGACATGCCAATTCAGCCACATAGTCCAAAAGTTTGGAAATTAAAGAAAGAAGATTCTGAATTCCTGACCTGCATCATTATATAGCAAGATTTTTTTTTATCAAAAAGAATCCCACAAAACAAGGAAGGAAACAAAAGAAATGAAATAGATAGGTGAAACAAGCCCACTCAAACATAGATAACCATTTAATACCCTTCAAATTCAAACTTCCAGAACGATGAGTAATGCTACTAGAGTGTCTTTGCTGAACAGAGATAAAGTAGTGGATATAGTAGTAACTATTTTGCTTTAAAACGCAGTTTTGTTTCAAGGTCATCCATGAAATCTTAAAAATAAGGACAATAGTTTCCAAATGAAGTATGATTTGATCTTAGTTTCGTTGACCACACTAGAAATCTGTCTTAGCTAAATATCAGCAATTGCAATGGACACTAAGACACCCCAGGTAAGTAAATGATATGATTTGTAGGGATTTATGTTGAAATAAGGAAAGCAAGTATTTCAGTTGGCTAAAGGTTTTACAGACTCACAAGACTATCAACAACAAGGACTTTTGATCAAATAGCTGCAGAATAATAACTATCTACAGTGATTGTAGTGTATCTAAACCTACTAAAAGAAAAATGGATAAACTAATAGGTTTAAGATTTACTAATATATATATATATATATACATATACATATATATGTCTCCAGATATATTTAAGAGAAGTCATTGGACTGTGACCGCAGGCAGTGTTCTGCTGTGATGGTGAATGAGCTCTGCTCCCTCATTCCAACTATTCAAATCTACTTGCATTCTGATTCTAAGGGGACTTTGAAAGTTCT
Organism: Ondatra zibethicus; assembly: GCA_004026605.1. Classification (NCBI taxonomy): domain Eukaryota; kingdom Metazoa; phylum Chordata; class Mammalia; order Rodentia; family Cricetidae; genus Ondatra; species Ondatra zibethicus. The sequence goes on from PVIU01005126.1 coordinate 105,915, forward strand.
TCCTCATTTCATCTTAGAGCTACATTTAAAATTCTCAAGAACAATTGAATAATCAGTCTATTTTTTTGTTTGAGCAATCTTGGAAATATATATCCTTGTATATTATTATAGACATTAGATTACAGTATATCCAGTCTGCCTTCTCTAAAAGCTAAGCTCAGAGTCATGAGAACACAAGTCAAACAAGACCAATTAAGCCATGTGGAATTATTTCAGCAGGTAATTTCAAAAGAAAAAGAAAGAGGGGCAGAGATATGTCATCCAGATACAGAAATGCCTAATTAACTTTACACAATGGAAAAGAGAATTCCTAATATAATGCTTGCCTAAAGTTACTGACCTACTAATGCACCCATGCACACACAAAGACATGGGCATTTAAACAACTCTGATTTAGCTTTAAATTAATTTACCACCTTAAACTCTTTCGATTTCAAGATAAGAAATCTATTGAGAATGAACAATAGGTATGGAGAAAAATAAAAATTCACAAACTGTCCAATGGAATCAGGGAATTTTAATGACAATAATGTAGTTAATAGCAGTTACATTTCTCAATGGAAAGCTAGATGTACCTTCAAGAGAATGGATTCAAGTTTGAGCTTAAAGAAGAATTAGCTTTTGCTTTTTTAAAAAATCTTTTTTAAAATTTATTTTAAAAAAATTACCTTTTCTCATTTTACAGGCTGAATCAATTTCAAACTCCCTCCCCTCCTTCTGATTCTTCCACCTTCCCCCAATTCCATTCCATCCACCATCCACTCCTCAGAGTGGGTAAGGTTTCCCATGGGGAGTCAACAAAGTCTAGCACATTGCTTTGAAGCAGGACCAAGGCCACTAGCAGTGAGGCCAGGATTTATCCCTACTGCTTTTTCTGGGCTTTTGGAACCCATTCTCTCTGGAAGGATACCTTGTTCAGCCTAGATATAGGGAGGAAGGCCTTCACCAATGCTATATCAGACAGAGGGCTGATCTCCAAAGTATATACAGAACTTAAGAATTAGACATCAAAATTCCAAACAATCTAATTAAAAAATGGGGTACAGAACTAAACAGAGAATTCTCAACAGATGAATCTAAAATGACTAAAAGGTGCTGAGAAGCTTCTGTAAAGCAAAGTACACAGAAGAGTTAATCTTAAGCACTGAGTTTCACAAAGAACATCACAAAGAAAGATGTGCCCATGAAAGTTTTACATCTTTAGGAAATGATTAACTATAAAAGTGTGTTAATTGAATGGTATTTCTATAGGAAATATACAGAATCAGCTTTAATTTTTAAAAACTCTCTTAATATTATATGGGTATGAATGTTTTTACTGCATGTCTTACATGTGTGCCCTTGTATTCACAGAGGTCAAAAAAGAGCATTGGGAACTGGAGTTATAGATGGTTGTGAGCCACAGTGTTGGTGCTGGAAGCTGAACCGGGATCCACTCAACAGCTGGGCCATCTCTAGAGCCTCAAAACTAGCTTTTAAGAAACCTTTTTGTGAGTGCTAGAGGATGATTAAGAGCACTTTTTGCTCTTATAGAGCATTAAAAGTTCTGTTACAAGGACCCATATGGTGGCTCCCCACCACCTAAAACTCTGGTTTCAGTGAAACCCAAATAACTGCTTCTGACCACTGTAGTCACCAGGCCTGAATGTGGTACACACATTCACATGCATGCCAAATATTCACACACAAAATAAAATAAATAAATCTAAACTATTTTTTTAAAATTGTGCTTCAAATAATCAGAACAAATATTTTCATGTTGATGTGGAACTAGAGTTTTAAGAGTGTCTTTATTTGATCTTTTTTAAGACACTGAGCTTAAGCAAGAGAAAGCTAGCATAGCTTCCAGTGTGTATCTAAATTCATTACTCATGGTATTAGGAAAGGGCTGGATAAATATTTGGTCAATGGATGACATGAAAGACACCCTGGAAAAGAAGAGAAAACAATAATCATGTGAATATTAAAGCCAGAAATGAAATTTAATATTGGCAAATGTACATTTTCTATCTCATCATTCCTTCCTATTTTGAATACTGACGACATACCAATAAAATTTATAAGTGAACTTTACTGTGCATTGTTAAGAGTATAAGCAAATTATATAGGTATTGAAAACTATAGATAACATGTAATAATAGATAAAGTCATCAAAATAATTGTATTTCAATCAAAATTGCCTATAGATATTAAAATAAAATGTGAAATAAAATGAAAGATATCAACAGCAAATGCATATTTTACTATTACAAAATACTATTGAACTTTCCTCAGTCCTCCCATTCTGACCATAGGTTCACAGTGCAAAAAATAATTTCATGATCAGATGGTCCCAGGTATAAAGTCTGTATGGGTTCACAAGCATAATTGTTAGTTAAGAAAAAAATTAAAAGCTATCATTGCAAAGATGTAAGATTATTGTAAGTATCAGCTGAAAGACCAGACAAGGTTTAATAAGAAGAGTTAGGAAACTTTCAGTAGCTGGATCAACAGCAGCTGTGGATAAGTATGGCATAGTAGCAATAAAATGAAGCATGCACATGGAAAATGTGTTCAATTTTGGAATAGAGGATGGAGTAAAAATGATATTTTTTAAACTGAGTACATGCTAGTGTTGTTAGCAGAAATGGAGAACAGAGATAAAAGAGTTATTTGGTGGGTGAAGTAGGGGAAAGATGAACAATTCAATATGAACACGTGACACGAGGTATATCTAAAAATTTCAAGTGGTAATGTTTGAAGGGCATTTGTATGCATGAGTCTGGGTAATAAATTGTTGTGATAGAAAATCCACTTCAGGGGTGGTGAAGGATGCCCTGGAATCTGCTGTAATCTTCCGTGAAAATACACAGAAGATGGAGATAGCATGCTCAGAAAAACCCTTTCAAGGAACAAAGGCAGGACAATCAAGTAGGTAAAATTAATAAGAAAATATTGTTGGTATAAAGTAAATTAGACATGGCTAAGCAATCTTATAGTCTTAGATCATGCAGTGGTTAAAATAAGAATGATACACAAAGTTTATATGTTTGAGTGTTTAGTTCCCAGTTGTTGGAATGTTTAGGAAGGATTAAGAGGTGTGACCTCCTTGGAGGTGGTTCGACATTGGTATCAAAAGCCCACTGCCAAGCTCATTCTCCCTCTTCCGCTCTCCCTCTGTCCCTCCCCCCCCCCTGTCTCTTCCTCTCTCCATCTTTTGAATAAGATGTAATGTCTCAGCTACCGTTCCAGGGCCCTGACTTCAGCAATGGTTTCTACCATGGATTAACCCTCTGAAGCTTGGCTTCCAATTTAATGCTCTCTTATTACTTTGGTCATGGTGTTTATTCACAGGAATAGAACAGTAGTTAAGACAGAGATAAACAAAAATAAGCACAATATTCACTCTATTTATTTTTAGAGAAATAAAGACATTGTTTTCACTAACAAAAGCAGAAGCCAATTGTCCTGAGTTGAAGGGTAAATAGAGTGAAATTACACTTTCAAAAACTACTTGTTAAAGAAAAAAAAACCTCTCAAAGCATGAATGCGTGTATGAGTGTGGACGTTCATATGAACTGTAAATGAAGCTTTTTCAGTTGCTTCAGTGCATGGAAAATAATCTCAAACAGAGAGCAGATTTAAAATATAAAAATGAGAAAATTAGTTAACAAATTATATTTACCTATGTTATTAAAAATAAAAATCTTTCTAGGATATTAAAGTCAATCTATGGAAAGGTAATTTTTTACTATAAAATTTATAATAGGACAGAGGAGATCCATCCAGAGGGCCTGCCCTATTGTCTGCGAGGTCTTTGGCCCAGGAGGACTTCCTGTTCCTGCACAGAGGAGAACCATCCAGAGGGGTGAGTGTGTGCCCACCCAGCCGGACGGTCTGCAGGGGCTTCTTTGTTCCACACGACCCTGCTCCTGTACTGAGGAGATCCATCCAGAGGGGGGTAAGTTTGTGCCCATCCAGCCGGTCGGTTCGGGAACCGAGTACAAGGCCCCTCCAGGTCCTGCTGCAACGGCTTCTTTATTCCACGGGACCCTGCCTCCCCCAAGCCTGCCCTATTGTCGGCAAGGTCCTCAGACCAGGAAGAGTTCCTGCTTCTGCACTGAAGAGATCCAACCAGAGGGCATGCCTTTCATTCTGCTTGGTCTTTAGATCCACCAGCACAGCCAGCTCCAGTGTTGAGAGGTCCAAAGAGAGGGCAGACCAAAAAAAACCATCCCCTCGGCATATAATAATCAAAACATACAGAATAAAGAAAGATATTTAAGAGCTGCAAAGGAAAAGGACAAGTAACATATAAAGGAAAACCTACCAGAATTACACCTGACTTCTCAATGGAAACCATGAGAGCCAGAAGGTCTTGGATAGATGTGCTGCAGACACTAAGAGACCATGGATGCAAGCCCAGACTACTACACCCAGCAAATCTTTCTTTTACCATCGATGGAGAAAACAAGGTATTTCAGGATAAAAACAAATTTAAGCAATACATAGCTACAAACCCAGACTTACAGAAAGTACTAGAAGGAAAACCACAACTAAAGGAAGCAAACAACACCCATAATAACATAGACATCTAACAACCCTCCACCAGCACAACTCAAAGAAGGGAAACACACAAACTCTACCGCCAAAAAAAAAAAAAAAAAAAAAAAAACAAAACTGGAGTTAACAACCACTGGTCATTAATATTACTTAATATCAATGGATGCAGTTCACCTATAAAAAGGCACAGGTTAAGAGAATGGATACAAAAACAGGATCCAACTTTCTGCTGTTTACAAGAAACACATCTCAACCACAAAGACAGACATTATCTCAGAGTAAAGGGCTGGGAAAAGGTTTTTCAATCAAATGGCCCTAAGAAACAAGCAAGTGTGGCTATACTAATATTTAACAAAATTGACTTCAAACTAAAATCAATCAGAAGAGATGGAGATGAACACTTTATACTCTTAACAGGAATAATCCATCAGGATGAAGTCTCAATCCTGAATATATATGCCCCTAATATAAAAGCACCCACACATGTAAGAGAAACATTACTAGAACTCAAAGCACACATCAAACCCCACACACTAATAGTAGGAGATTTCAACACTCTTCATTCACCAATGGACAGGTCAACCAGACAGAAACTTAACAAAGAAATACGAGAACTAGCAGATGTAATGAATCAAATGGACTTAATAGACATCTATAGAACATTCCACCCAAACAGGAAAGAATATATCTTCTTCTCAGCATCTCCTGGAACCTTCTCGAAAATTGATCACATACTCGGCAACAAAGCAAACATCCACAGATACAAAAAAAATTGTAGTAACCACCTGTGTACTATTGGATCACCACAGAATAAAGTTAGAATTCAACAACAATTATACCCCCAGAAAGCCTACAAACTCATGGAAACTGAACAGTCAACTACTGAACCACTCCTGGGTCAAGGAAGAAATAAAGAAAGAAATTAAAGCCTTCCTTGAATTCAACGAAAATAAAAACACAACATAACCAAACCTACAGGACACTATGAAATCAGTACTAAGAAGAAAGTTCATAGCACATAGTGCCCACATAAAGAAAACGGAGAAAGCACACATTAGTGACTTAACAGCACACCTGAAAGCTCTAGAAAAAAAAAGAAGCAGACTCACCAAGGAGGAGTAGAAGACTGGAAATAATCAAACTGAGGGCTGAAATCAACAAAATAGAGACACAGAAAATAATCCAAAGAATCAATGAAACAAAGAGCTGGTTCCTTGAGAAAATCAACAAGATTGACAAACCCCTATGCAAACTAATCAAAAGGCAGAGAGATAACACTCAAATTAACAAGATCAGAAATGAAAAGGGGGATATAACAACAGACACCGAGGAAATTCAGAGAATCATTAGGTCTTACTACAAAAGCCTGTATGCAACAAAATTGGAAAATGTAAAAGAAATTGACAGTTTTTTAGATAAATACCATATACCGAAATTAAATCACAATCAGGTGAACAATTTAAATAGACCAATGAGTCGCAAGGAAATAGAAGCTGTCATCAAAAACCTCCCAACCAAAGAAAGCCCAGGACCAGATGGTTTTAATGCAGAATTCTACCGGAACTTCCAAGAGGAGCTAATACCTATACTCTTTAATGTGTTTCACATAATACAAACAGAAGGATCATTGCCAAGCTCTTTGATACCAAGACCACACGAAGATGTAACCAAGAAAGAGAATTACAGACCAATATCACTCATGAACGTCGATGAAAAAATTCTCAATAAAATACTGGCAAACCGAATCCAAGAACACATCAAAAAAAATCATCCATTATGATCAAGTAGGCTTCATCCCAGAGATGCAGGGCTGGTTCAACATATGAAAATCTATCAATGTAATCCATCATATAAATAAACTGAAAGAAAAGAACCATAAGATAATTTCATTAGATGCTGAAAAAGCATTTGACAAAATTCAACACCCCTTTATGATAAAGGTCTTGGAGAGATTAGGGATACAAGGATCATATCTAAATATAATAAAAGCAATATACAGAAAGCCAACAGCTAACATCAAATTAAATGGAGAGAAACTCAAAGTGATTCCACTAAAATCAGGAACAAGACAAGGCTGTCCACTCTCTCCATATCTCTTCAATATAGTGCTTGAAGTTCTAGCAATAGCTATAAGACAACATAAGGAGATAATGGGATTCGAATTGAAAAGGAAAAAGTCAAACTTTTGTTATTTGCAGATGATATGATAGTGTACATAAGTGACCCCAAAAACTCTACCAAAGAACTCCTACAGCTGATAAATACCTTCAGTAATGTGGCAGGACACAAGATCAACTCAAAAAAATCAGTAGCCCTCCTATACACGAAGGATAAAGAAACAGAAAGGGAAATCAGAGAAACATCACCTTTCATGATAGCCACAAATAGCATAAAGTATCTTGGGGTAACACTAACCAAGGAAGTGAAAGATCTATTTGACAAGAGCTTTAAGACCTTGAAGAAAGAAATCGAAGAGGATATCAGAAAATGGAAGGATCTCCCATGCTCCTGGATTGGTAGGATCAATATAGTAAAAATGGCAATTCTACCAAAGGCAATCTAAAGATTCAATGCAATCCCCAATAAAATCCCAACAAAATTCTTCATAGACCTTGAGAGAACAATAACTAAGTTTATATGGAAAAACAAAAAGCCCAGGATAGCCAAAACAATCCTATACAATAAAGGAACTTCAGGAGGCATTACCATCTTTGACTTCAAACTCTATTACAGAGCCACAGTAATGAAAACAGCTTGGTATTAGCATAAAAACACAGACGTTGACCAATGGAATCGAATCAAAGACCCGGATATTAATCCACAAACCTATGAACATCTGATTTTCGACAAAGGAGCTAAAATCATACAATGGAAGAAAGAAAGCGTTTTTAATAAATGGTGCTGGCATAACTGGATGTCAATGTGTAGGAGAATGAAAATAGATCCTTTTCTATCACCATGCAAAAAGTCAAGTCCAAGTGAGTAAAGACCTCACTATAAATCTGACCATACTGAACCTGATAGAAGAGAAAGTGGAAAGTAGCCTGCAATACATGGGCACAGGAGACCACTTCCTATGTATAACCCCAGTGGCACAGAGAATAAGAGCAACAATGAATAAATGGGACCTCCTGAAACTGAGAAGATTCTGTAAAGCAAAGGACACAGTCATTAAGACAAAAAGGCATCCCACTGAATGGGAGAAGATCTTCACCAACCCCACATCAGACAAAGGTCTGATCTCCAAAATATATAAAGAACTCAATAAACTAGACATTAAAATTCTAAATACCCCAATTAAAAAATGGGGTAATGCTTTGAACAGAGAATTCTCAACAGAAGAAGTTCAAATGCTCAAAAGATACTTAAGGTCACATTCAACTTCCTTAGCCATCAGGGAAATGCAAATCAAAACAATTTTGAGATACCATCTTACACCTGTCAGAATGACTAAAATCAAAAACACCAAGGATAGCCTATGCTGGAGAGGATGTGGAGTAAGGGGAACACTCATCCATTGCTGTTGGGAATGCAAACTTGTGCAACCATTTTGGAAATCAGTGTGGCTATTTCTCAGGAAATTGGGAATCAACCTACCTCAGGATCCAGCAATACTACTCTTGGAAATATATCCAAGAGATGCCCAACCATACTACAAAAGCATTTGTTCAACTATGTTCATAGCAGCATTATTTGTAATAGCCAGAACCTGGAAATAACCTAGGTGCCCCTCAATGGAAGAATGGATAAAGAAAGTGTGGAATATATACACATTAGAGTACTATTCAGTGGTAAAAAAACAATGACATCTTGAATTTTGCATGCAAATGGATGGAAATAGAAAACACTATCCTTAGTGAGACAACCCAGACGCAAAAAGATGAATATGGTATGTACTCACTCATTAGTGGATTCTAGCCTTAAACAAAGGATATTAAGCCTATAGTTCGCGATCCTAGAGAAGTTAAGTAATAAGGTGAACCCAAATAAAAACATATATAGATCCTCCTCGAAACTGGAAGCAGACAAGATTGCAGGCAAAAGTTGGGGGTCATTGGGGTGGGGGTGGGGTAGGGGGAAGGGTAGAGGGGGAGAGAGAAGGGAGAAGGGGAGGGTTGGGGAGAGCTGGGGGAGTGGGATGGTTGAGAGGGAAGAAGGACAGATATGGGAGCCGGGAAGAAGATATCTTAATTAAAGGAGCCATTTTGGGGTTGGCAAGAGGCTTGGCTCTAGAAGAGTTCCCAGGTATCCATGGGGATGGCCCCAGCTAGGACCCTGGGCAGTGGAGGAGAGGGTGCCTGAACTAGCCTTGTCCCATAGTCAGACTGATGACTATTTTGAATATCACCATAGAACTTTCATCTGGTGACAGATGGAGATAGAGACAGAGACCCACAGTGGAGCACTGGACTGAGCTCCCAAAGTCCAGTTGAAGAGCAGAAGGAGGGAAAATATGAGCAAGGAAGTCAGGACCATGAGGGGTTGGTCCACCCACTGAGACAGTGTGCCTGATCTAATGGGAGTTCACCAAAGCCAGCTGGAGTGGGACTGAACAACCATGTGATCAAACTGGACTCTCTGAATGTGGCTGCCAATGGGGATGGACTGAGAAGCCAATGATAATGGCACTGGGATTTGTCTCTACTGCATGTACTGGCCTTTTGGGATCCTAGTCTATTTGGATGGATACCTTCCTAAGCCTGGATGGAGGGTGGAGGGCCTTGGACTTACCACAGGGCAGGGTACCCTGCCCTCTTTTAAGAATGGAGGGGGAGGGAGGAAGGGTGAGTGGGGGAGCGGGAGGGAAATGGGAGGAGGGGAGGAAGTGGAAATTTTGAATGGAATTATTTATAAAGTAATAAAAAATGTGTGTGCGCGCATGCAAAACACATTCATATGGAAATCAGTGGAGAATCTGGGATGTCAGGCTTCCTACCTTTTTTGAGACAGGGTCTCTTGTTTACTTCTGAGGACATTTCACTTTATGTATCTTCTGACCTCCATGCTTACATTACCCACAAACCCGTCTTTCTTTCTAAGACAATCCATCAGAAGGCTAGTGCCTGCTGCTCTCTAAACACAGAGGAAAGATCATGCAAGGACACAGCCCACAAGCAGTCATCAGCAAGCTAGTGGGAGGGCCCTCTCTAGGAACCCAACCAGTCAGCCCTTGGCCTTTGATGTTCCAGCCTCCAGAAATAAACATCTATTTCTCAGCAGCCCAGCCTGTGGTATTTTGCTGTGTCACAACTCTGAACTACCACACACAATAAAGGCAACTTATACCATTCATAGTGGCACTAAGATATGTCATTTCACATTTTATATAGTTTATTTAGTATGTTATAAAGATGTCAAAATAAATAAAAAGTATATCTAAAACAAAAATGCTTTCCGTTTTTAAACCATATAATGCAATAACACAATAGAAACAATATTTGGCTCACAATAGCTTTTCTTTTAAAGAAATTTGCCACTTTCTTGAGCAGAAATCACAGAAATTAAAAGAAAAAATCAATATAAAAAAATCTATAAGATTGGCACTTGAAAAGTATTGATATACGTGATCTGTCATCAGAGATTTCAGTTCCTTTTCTGTGTTTTAACCATGAGTACAGAGTTTTTCCTTTCATTTCCTCATTCCTAAGTATAACCAGGCTCACAAAGTATCTTATTATTATGTGGTTACTCCAGCCATGCTTTCTGTTATTGAGAGCAATGTGATTAGACAGCAGCATAACATTAGGAGATGTTCAGCAAATGACATCATCTGGTGGTATTTGCATCTTATTTGGCCTAACTAGAAAAAGCAATGCTTACTCCAGTGAAATACATTTCTGTTGGCAGAAGACCAGCATCAGGGAGAATCATCTGTAGGCCATAAGTAGTTTCTGCCTACTCTACATACATTGAAACACTAGCCCAAAAGCTATTATGAAATGGAATGGTTTTGGTAAGAAATTTTGTTAGGATTAAGGGAAACAAACAAAATTTTGAGTAGCAGTCTGGAAAAGCTTCATGTGGAACATGAAACATGATCCAATTTCCCAAAGCAGATTAAAATAAGGACAGAGGAAAGAAAGAAAGAAAAAAAGAAAGAAAGGAAGGAAGGAAGGAAGGAAGGAAGGAAGGAAGGAAGGAAGGAAGGAAGAAGACAAAGACATTACGAAATAATGATAAAGGCAAGTCCTGGTACAGTATTCAAGGATAATTTTACTCAGAAATATTTATTTTGGCAACATGTTTTAATTGTGCTAGACTTTTTTTCTGCCCTTATTCAGTGGCTATTAGTTTTAAGCTAACAGTTGTTTATTATTGGTAAATTTGTAGAGATATATTCACTGTGAGTCTGAAAATAATATTTAAGCACAGCATCTTTTTTGTCCAAACACAATAATTGATTTATTGAAATATTAAAATTTTTGGCCTTGAAAGAAAGAAACCTAGCTCCTAAGCACATTCCTACTGTGGAATAATGCTCTTGAACACTGTAAAGATTTGTCACTCATATAGATTTAATAAAACACTGATTGGCCAGTAGTCAGGCAAGACATATAGGCTGGGTGACCAGGCTAGGAGAATTCTAGGAAGAGGAAAGGCAGAGACATAGTCACAAGCCAGATGCAGAGAAAACAAGATGAAAATGCCTTACTGAGAAAAGGTATCAGACTATGTGGCTAATAAGAATTATGGGTTTATTAACACTGTAAGAGGTAGTTATTAATAAGCCTGAGCAATAGTCCAAATAGTTTCTAATTAATATAAGCCTCTGTGTGTTTATTTGGGACTGATGGATGGAGGACTGGTGGGACAGAAACTTCTGTCTACAAAGGGTGCCAAATGTTCAGCAATTATATCCACATAAAACCTGAGAGAGCTTGGGGAGGAATTCTAGACATAAAATAACAGAGTCAAGCATGGCTTCCTGATAGAAGTATTTTCCTGGATGGTCTCTGTTTGCTAGAGGCTTCCTGACTCAGCATTAGCAACAAAAACCTTACAGCTCTTTTAAGAGGCCCTGCTACCAAGTGCTTAAATGGTGTTTGTGAGCAGTCTGTGGCATGTTTCTTGGTGGTCGCATGGGCCTATAAACTCTACAGAATTGTGATAATAAACTGGCTTCTTCCCGTCCTTCCACCATGAAACTAGACTCTCAGGAAGTCAAGGAATGAGGTGGAGCCAGATGCCAAATCTTTA
>PVIU01005127.1:0-117468 GCA_004026605.1 Ondatra zibethicus
CCAGCACTTGTGAGGCAGAGGCAGGTGGATCTCTGTGAGTTCGAGGCCAGCCTGGTCTTCAAGAGATAGTTCCAGGACAGGCTCCAAAGCTACAGAGAAACCCTGTCTCGAAAAACCAAAAAAAAAAAAAAAGACCCATCTCTAATCTGGGGCGCACCTTCAGCTGGAGCCTGTACAAGGACAAAAAAAGGAAGTTTCACTGTTTGCCTCGCTAGCAAGTCCACTCCTTCACTGGCATTAGAGTCTACTTCTTTGGGATTCCAGGGTATATTGAAGGCCAGCTGAGACATCCAGCCTTGTGGACTGAACACTTACTGGATTCTTGGCTCTTCAGAAGCAGTCATTGTTGAATAGCTTGACTACAGCCTGTAAATCATTCTGTTAAACCCCCTTTCTATACAGAGAGATTCATTCTGTAAGTTCTGTTACTTTAGAGAAGCCTGACTTATATCCTTCATGCCTTCAAAACCAGCACTACCTGGGAGACTCTTCCACTACCAAGTTTGGTTCCCAGCATAAAGGTACAACTTTGGCTGCCTTTGGAACACAGCCTGTGTGTGCTGATCCCAAGGAAACACTTCCCAGAAGACTTCACCTCAACGATGATCTCTTCTTAGTCTCTGCTAATTTCTCAGTCCCAGCTGACCAGCAGCCAGCCATTCCCCCAGCAAAGCAAAGGTCTCACTTCAATGATGCTGGTCTCTTCTTAATCACAGCTGATTCTTCGGCTCTGAAAAAGTCTCCCAAGCGTCTGAAATGGCTGTGACTCTGGATACACCACCATAAAATTGAAAAGTTAGTTTTCAGTTCTAACACAAAACTCAAAGATATGGCAGCTTCGCCCTGTTGCAGGATTGAGCTGTCTCGGTGGAGAGATAAAAGAGAGTTGAGTTCTGCCTAATTCAGGAAAATAAGAGGTACAAGAAAAATTAAGATAAATTAATTTAAAAGTTGCACTGCATTTATCTGATGGATTCTTCTCCTTTTTTGGAAAGGATTTATAAGCCTGCTTTAGAAATCCGTGTTCCCCTGAGGTGTTTCCTATCTGATTTATTTCAAAAACCATCTCTTACCTCCTGTTGCCTTCAAGCCTGAGCTTCTGGAATCAGTGTGCTGCTTAGCCACGCCCTCTTTCCAGTCCTCCCGCCCATCTCTCCATGCCTGTCACACAGCTAGTCATCTATCAGCTTGCCCCCAGCCTTTCTTCTTTTCCTCCTCTCTGTAATAATTGGTCCCCCCTTTCTAGTATTATTGGGGTATAAACAACAAATAAAACTCTGTACATTTAAAGAGTGAAACCATGTTTCATGTGTGGGGTGGGATATTAAGATCTAAAGTCTTATACATAAAGCACACAGTATGGTCATGCTAACCACAGCAACATTTGCATTTCAGGCTTCCATAGGAAGACTCTATGCTGCTTGACCAACTCCACGCACCCACTATGTCCCTGGCAACCTCCCCTCTAGTCTCTGTCCCTCTGTGAGTTTGGCAATCATAGATTCCACACAGTGAGATTGCACAATAGTTATCTTCCTGTGTAGAAGTCAGCCACTTGGCATAGGGTCCTGGCTCACCTGGGATGTGTCACTATGGCTTCCAGGGGGAGCGGGGCTAGTCCCCAGCAGTGCAGGGCTCAAAGGGAATCCACAGAGTCTGCAGCGCATACTGGGTTGGTTTTTTTTTTTTTTAATCTGAAGGGGTTGAGGAGAAAAGAGACCCACACGCTCTCTTGATGATTTCCTTCAGACCTTTTCTTTATTCTTCTTTTGCATTCTCTGTTCCTTATTTTCCTGGTAAATTCCTTCGCTCATTCTTGATGTTTTCCTTCTATCTTTATTCTTCCTTATTCTGTCATTCTTGATGCTTTCCTTCTAACCCATTTTAACGCTCTCATTCTTTATGCTTTCCTTCTACTCATTTTAACTCCCTGTTTTGAGTGTTTTGCTCTTTTGGTTTTTTGGGAGGGAAGGGAGGAGGGAAGGGGAGAGGGACCCACCCAGCTCCCAAATAAATCATACACAGAAGCTTATTCTTAGTTATGAAGGTGTGGCCTTAGCTTGGCTTGTTTCTTTCTTGTTTTAAGCCCATGTAAAATTGTTTATTCTCTTTTTTTATACTTCCCATGTATTTTTTTATTGATTTTTATTGAGCTCTACATTTTTCTCTGCTCTCCTCCCTGCCTCTCCCTTTCCCTTCAACCCTCTCCCAAGGTCCCCATGCTCCCAATTTACTCAGGAGATCTTGTCTTTTTCTGCTTCCCATGTAGATTAAATCCATGCATGTCTCTCAGAGTCCTCATTGTTGTCTAGGTTCTCTGGGATTGTGATTTGTAGGCTGGTTTCTTTGCTTTATGTTTAAAAACCACTTATGAGCCAGGCGGTGGTGGCGCACGCCTTTAATCCCAGCACTCAGAAGGCAGAGGCAGGCGGATCTCTGTGAGTTCGAGACCAGCCTGGTCTACAAGAGCTAGTTCCAGGACAGGCTCCAAAGCTGCAAAGAAACCCTGTCTCAAAAAAAAAAAAAAAAAACCCACTTATGAGTGAGTACACACGAGTGGCTTGGCTTGTTTCTAACCAGCTTTTCTTAACTTACATTATCCTGTCTACCTTTTGCCTCTGGGCTTTTATCTTTCTTACTTCTGTATGTCTTACTTTATTTCTTTTATCATGGCCCCTGATGTCCTCCTCTCCTTGTTCTCTTGCTCCGCTTTCTTCTCATTTCTCCTTCTATTTATCCTCTCTGCCTGCCAGCCCCACCTATCCTTGCTGCTGCCTCCTTACTGGCCATTCAGCTCTTTATTAGGACCACCGGGTGTTTTAGACAGGCAAAGAATCGCAGTCCCACAGAGTTAAACAAATGCAGCAAAACAAAAGTCACACACCTGAAAATAATATTCCCCAACACTCCCTCATTCTTGATGTTTTTTTCCAACTCATTTTAACTCTATCTTTATTCTTTTTCTTACAGTTTATATACCCCAGGAAAATCTTTCAGGCAATATAACAATTACAATGTGTTTTTCAAATGAATAATTACAATGAACGCAAGTAAACAACAGCATGTTTCCCTTATCCCTTACATTATTAAACATTTTGTGTATTACCGGTGAAAAACAAATTATCCCAAGATCCCACCTACATTCATACCCAACAACTTGTTATAGATTAACAGTGTGTAAGCAAGATATTCTTTTACTGGCAGGCTGCATTTTGTAGTTACAAAGAAAGAACAATCACTTTATTTCCTATGTTGAAAGGTAATCTTATAAGGAATCTTAAAGGAATCACAAATCTAAACTTTTATATATGAAAAAAATCAGCCAGCTCTACTTTAAACCTTTAGGGTACATATCCACAGGTTTTTATATCAGGAGATTCAGGGCAGAAGTGGGTATAAGGAATTAATCATCACCTTTGATCATCAGCCAAACACAGCAAGGAGAATACGTCAATGGTAATTGGGCTGCTTTGTTCTTGTTCTCTGACCTTAACGAGCTCCTCATTCAACTCTGTGCCTTTCTAAAACTTTAGATTGTCTTCTTGGGTTTTTTACCTCAAAGCTATTTGACAAAAACATCTTAGTCTAACATTAAGCTATTTTCAAAGCTTTGTTTCAGCTGTGGTGGACTCTGAAACCTGTGAACACATTCCCAGCATTAAAAGAATTTAAGCTAGCTGGGCTACTGGGATTCAGTTGTTTTTCTTAATCATTGACCTAAGACACAGTCTATATGGCTCCTCAATAGAAACTCATGTGTTCTAGCTGTGTGACACCTCCTTGTTTATATTTTTATCATCACAACTCTATTTAAGCTAGCATTATTATTATTAATTAGATAGCACAACTTAGGAAGAAATCATCTTCATAATAGTCCACAGGTGCAAATGCCCAGTAGAACGGGATGTTTCTGTGAGGTAAACACACTACATTACAGGCAGTAGGTTTCTCCCCAGACCCATTCACACCGTGCCAGATACCAGAGAAAGATGGCAGAGGCAAACCTGTGAAGGCAAAGCAGAGGCAAAGGGCATAGTCACCCATCAGGGATTCTCCTCCTGGTGGGCTGCCACCCTGAACTCAGCTGCCACCTGCTGCTCCTCTGACAAGGCCCCCCAGCAAGTCACGTGGTAGAACTCTCTTCTTCAGGCGGAGGGGTACTCTGTTGTGTGTGTGCACCACGTTTTTTAATGCAGCCATCAGTCAATAGGAAAGTATTTCCTTATCTTGAAGGTGCTTCCCTGGGTCTTGCCCCTTCCTCTCCTGTTGCCATGGGCACCCTCTTTCTCCACTGAGTGACATCATCCTTCCCACCCTCTACGCTGTCCTCCACCCGTTTGTCTCCCTGGAGCCATCACCATTCCGTCCAGGCTTTGAGGCTTCTTTTCTGAGCTCCCACCATTCTGGCTAAGGTCTGCCCTCACCTTGCCTAAGCTCTTGCACACAGGCTTCTGGTTGATTATCTGTCCTTTCAGGTTCCTTCCTTCCCCAGCCACGGCCCCAGGGAAGCCATTTCCACCATCTCCCCATCCCACCCCCCCCCCAAGCAGCAATGCAATGATTCTGTAGAGTCGGCTCCTGACCAGACTCCTTGCTGAAAAACAGCAGGGAGAATGTTCCTTTCCAATTTCTCCTGGGAGTTTCACACACACATCTCAGCCTTCAATTGGAACTACCCGGCTTAGCTCTTCCAGGTCATCCTTGGCCTCGGGGAAGCACGCAGAATGACTCCAATACCAGATAATCCACAGGCAGTTGAAGAGGTGGTGTGCCCTGCACGGACTTGAAAGGTTTAAAAATCCAACTCTGTGTCTCAGCTGCCCCTAATGAATTGTGTAGCCTGGAGCACTGCTGTCTTCTCTCTGGCCAGTGCTCTGGCCATCGGACGACTCCAGTATGCCCATAACAGGATCGGCTAAAAGGCTTAACACTGCAACCAACCTCAGTATGATCTGAACAGGATGATTAATCCTCTGCCCAGTCCTCCAAGGATATTCCTCTGATTTCTTATATTTTCTACTACATATGACAGGAACCATCTCTATCTTATTTATAGCTCGAAATAAATTGGTATGAGCACCAACCAAATATATTTATTTTATTCTCCAGGAAATATACCCCCAGAAAATGTCAAGGAAATGATCTTTGAAAAATGCATATCTGAATACGGCATAAAATATTGAAAGGAACGACTGTACTTACCTTCCATTTTCTGTTAGATTATTCTACAGCTGCTAGTAAAAGCCAAGCCAGTGCTTTTAAAGGCAGAAAATGGTCACAAGTTAAGGAAAGCCCTCAGAGCCCCCAGGTTCTCTCCGATTTTGCTTTTACTTTCAGCATTTTCCATGAATGACCTGCTTCAAATAACTTAGATATTTAAAAATTGATGAATGGTTCTTTGCAAAGTAGGACTCGGATAAAGATGGTGGGGACTCAGCCAGTCACAAACAGCTTGAGAACTCAGGCCTTTGCTTTGCAGATCTTTCTGCTGGATGGCAGTCAGGGCACCCAAGAGACAGGCAGCTGGGACCCCAGTGAGCTTGCAGTTCAGGCTGATGAGCACGGCGAGGCTTGTAGTGAGTTAATACTTCTTTATGCAATGGCCAAAGCTGCTCCCAGTCTCACTGTCCCACACCAGGAACCAGACCAGGGATGGGGCCAGCACTTACCTGCCTCAGATCTTAAGTTGCTTCTCAAATCTTCCAAGAAAGAAAGGAGGGAAGGAAACAGGGAAGAAAGAAAAGGAGGGAGGAAGGGAAGGAAGAAGGGAGGGAAGGAGGGAGGGAGGAAGGGAGGGAGGGAGGGAGAAAATGTGTGTGAACAAACTGGTCATCTTACAGCCAGGACATTTTCACCGCGTTAATCCCCACATTAAGGGCAAGCTCCCTCCATTTGGTATCACTCAGCTGACAGGCAGCAATAGTCACCCTAATGGAGTCATCAGCAAATATGTTTGCATCCACTAGGGGATGGGTGGGACAAGAAAGATTTCAAATAAGAAGCTATATCTCCCTGATTATCCCTAAGTATTGAACGGGAGTCCAAGTTCAGGTTTCTGGGTCCCAAGTTTGGGAGAACAGTACAAAAAGGTGAGGATCCCTGAGCTTTGGGAATCCAAATCGGGCCCCCGGAAGGTCCCTTGATTGTGAAGAGCCTGCCTGAGACTCCAGGTGACATGCTATCATTACTGTGAGAAATGTGTGTTTAAACCTAGCGTTTCAGGAAAATCCCATGCAGGTCCAAATGACTAAGTGGTTGTGTGTCACTAAAGAATGGTAACAGGAGAAACTGCAGTCACTGTCTGCCGGAACCTTATGACTAAGGGCTCACGGGAAATAGAACAGTTCTTGTGCTTAGTACCCAGTAGCTCTGGCTAGCAGAAGTAGGCAGACCAGACCACCTGTTCATCTGAGCAGAAGGCCTGCAGCATGGTTTACCAAAGACCTGGATGACGTGTGAGTTCTAGGCTAATGTCTCTGAGCCTACATGCTGACCTCTGCCTCTCAAGACCCGGTCCTGTACCTCTCCGCACCTCCCTGTCCTTGGTGGTCCACCAAAATCTTGACCTCTGTGTTGTTGTTGTTGTTATTTTGGTTTGGGCTCACCAGAGGAAAAATAATCTGCCAGAATGTTCTTCAGGTAGTTTTCACAGCATGCCATGAGAATTTTGTGTGTGTCTGTGTGTGTGAGAGAGAGAGAGAGAGAGAAAGAGAGGGAGAGACAGAGGTGTGTGTGAGAGAGAGAGAGAGTGTGTGTGAGAGAGAGAGAGGTGTGTGTGTTAGAGAGAGAGAGGTGTGTGTGAGTGTGTGTGTTGTGCGTGTGTGAGAGAGTTGTGTGGGTGTGTGGGTGTGAGAGAGAGTTGTGTGGGTGTGTGTATGAGAGAGAGGTGTGTGTGAGAGAGAGTTGTGTGGGTGTGAGAGAGAGAGAGAGAGAGGTGTGTGTGAGAGAGAGTTGTGTGGGTGTGGGTGTGGGTGTGAGAGAGAGGTGTGTGTGAGAGAGAGGTGTGTGTGAGAGAGAGGTGTGTGTGAGAGAGAGCTGTGTGGGTGTGTGTGTGAGAGAGAGAGAGAAAGAGAGGGAGAGACAGAGGTGTGTGTGTGTCAGAGAGAGGTGTGTGTGAGAGAGAGTTGTGTGGGTGTGTGGGTGAGAGAGTACATGCAGTAAAGATAAATCCTGGTGCCACTGTCAGTGCCCCTCAGTCTGCCCCAGCCATGCAACTGTCAACTACATTTGGAAGGACTGGTTTGATCCTATGCTTGTTCCTTCCCAGTCTGGCTGGAGTTTGTGAGCTCCCATTAGATCAGGCAGACTGTTTCAAGAACCCATCATGGTCTTGACCTCTTTGCTCATATTCTCATTCCTCCCACTCTTCAGCTGGACTTTGGGAGCTCAGTCCAATGCTCCAGTGCGGTTCTCTGCCTCTGTTTCCATCAGATGCTAGATGAAGGTTCTAAGATGATATTTAAGATATTCATCAGTCTGACTACAGGGCAAGTCAAGATTGGGCCCACTTTCCTCTATGGCTTAGGGTCTTAGCTGGGGTCATCCTTGTGGATTCCTAGGACTTTCTCTACAGCCAGGTTTCTGCTAACCCTATAATGGCTCCCTCAATCAAGATATCTCTTTCCTTGCTCATCTCTGTCCTTCCTCCATCTCGACTATCCCATTCCCTCGGGTTCTCCTCACCCTTCTCCCCTTCTCTTCCCCTTCCACCCTCCCTTCTTCCCCCACCCCCATGCTCCCAATTTTGTCAGGCAATCTTGTCTGTTTCCAATTTTCAGGTGGATCTATATATGTTTTTAGGGTCTCACTAAGTAGCTGAGATGGGTCTTGAACTCGCTCTGTAGTCCAGGCTGGCTTAGAACATGTATCCCTCCTGCTTCAGCATCCTAAAATTACAGATCTGAGACACTAGGCCTGTGTGGGGGAAAGAAAAAAATATATACATATATAAATATACAGTTTATCTGAGCTAATGGGAGCTCACCAACTCTGGCAGGACAGGGAAGGAACCAGCATGGGACCAAACTAGGCCCTCTGAATGTGGGTGACAGTTGTATAACTGGGGCACTGGCAGTGGCACCAGGATTTATCCTTATTGCTTGTACTGGCTTTCTGGGAACCCATTCTCTTTGGATGGATATCTTGCTCAGATATAGTAAGGAAAGCCTTGGACCTTCCCCAAAGCAATGTGCCTTACCCTCTCCGAGGAGTGGATGGAGGGTGGGGTAGGGGGTGGAAGGTGAGGTTGAGAGAATGGGAGGAGGGGAGGGGGTAGGAACTGTAATTGGTACATAAAATGAAAAAAAATAGTTTGCTCTCTTTTTTAAAAAAATAAAATAAATACATACATACATACATATATAAATATGTACATTTGCTATGTATATATCATATATATATGATAGACTTGAGTATGGTGTTAAACTAAACCTCCCCTACCCCCCCCCGAAAAAAATTCCTTTCTTCAGTTCAGGAAGTTGAATTTTCCCTGAACTACTTCAGAACCCTATCTGCTCCCTGCATGGCCTACCTTGCTTTCGACACTGCAGAGAGCCTCGATTCTCAGCATGAGAACATTTATCCCTACGGGTCACTTTTTTAAAAAGGTTAAAGCCATTGGAAGAAGTCTTTCCCCTGATATCAAAGCCATAGACCTAGATGATTTTCTAAGCCTAAAAGAAACCCACAGTAAAAAAATAAATAAATAAATAAATAAATAATAGACATTTCCTTAAAAGAAAACCACCTGCTGTTTTTTCTTTGCCCAGAAAATTATCGGTTCACAAGGTGAATCTCCCCATGAATAAACTCAAATGCGGAGGGAATAAATCATCTGGCTGCCGACATTTTTTTCTCTGTGACAGTCATCTTGGAGGAAAAGGCCATTATTTTTTTGTGCTAATGGAAGTGTCTTGTTAGGTAAGACTTATACATTATCTAAAATGTTTAGAAAGCTTCATCCTTTCAGAGAATTTTTCTGCCTTTAGCTAATAATTTTCTGTAGGACTCTTACAAATTATGCTTCAGGTATAAATACCTGCATCTCAAAGGGATAACAAAAAAAACCCACAACAACCCTGCTGCAGCTACCCTTAATTGACCTTGACGTTGTAACCTTGAATTTTGCCTTCCCAGACACTGTACCAATCGGCCCCCACCTTCCAGGGATGGGAGAAGAGTTGATAACCACGTCCCCTGAAATACCCATTTTCCCCCGAGATCATATGTTCCAAGTCCATTTTTATTTGAAATGTTTGGAATCTATGTCCATCAGAGCGATGGTCTGCTCTGGTATCTGGCACTCTGCAGCAAGGCAGGATGGCCCACGCGCTCGCTCAGGTTCTCACCGTTTCAGCAGACCTCTGTCTGAGGTTGCTGTAGTGCTCACTCCTGCAGGCATTCTCGGCTGCTCCTCCTGGACCGCGCCAGCCTGGCTTCCACCCACAGTGTTCCTTTTGGGCTGCTCCCTCCACACCTCCCGGGACCCACCTTCACATCCGCATAAGCATGGAAGGTTGTTTGTTTACTTATTTTGGGGGGTTTTTCTTGAAATAGATCTGACTCTGAAGATCTGGCTGTCCCAGAACTCACCACATAGTCCAATCTGGTCTTGAACTCACAGCCTTCTTGAGTACTTGGAGTATAGGCATGAGCAATTGCTCCAAGCCATGAATTTGAGTTATTCTCTTGAGCAGCCAGCAGTAAGAGGTAGTGCACTACATTTCTTTTTTGTTGTTGTTTTTTAAAAGTGATTTTGTTTATTTTTCTGAGGGAGAAAGACAAATGGACACATACTCTCAGAGAGAGGGGGGAGGGAGGGAGAGAGGGAGGATGCGCATAGGCATGTGGATGGCTGCAGAGACCAAAAGAGGGTACCAGATGCCCTAGGACAAGAGTCACGGGTGGTTGTGAGCAGCCTCACGTGAGTACAAAGATCCAAACTCTAGTCCCTGCAGGAACAGCCAGTGCTCTCAATCCTGAGCCCTCTCTCCAACCCTCCCACCCCTTCATTGCCTTTCTTCCCTTCTAAGAAGCCGCACCTGCTATGGCTCTGTTTCCCAGATTCTGGTCCTTTCTTTGGGAGCCCTCAACACCCCCTCAGCACCCCTCAGCACCCCCCTCAGCACCCCCTCAGCACCCTCCTCAGCACCCTGCCATGCTTGATGGTTGTTGTTCCTCAGTTGCCTGATTATCATCCCCAACCCAGGTCTCTCTGGGCCAATTGACATATCCAGAGGAGCATCTCTCAGGAAGCTCAAACTCCAAATCTCCAAAACTGAGCTCAGTGTATTCTCTACTCCATAGTGTTCATATGAAAGAGCACTCTATTACACTCAGGATCTAGCACACCAAAGTCCCTAGTTTTCCAACGCAGACATGTGAATATTCTTTGACGCCCCCTTTCATTTTCTACATCCCCTGAGCACCCCTCAACTCTTCTTTTGCCGTCCCCACTCTCTCCATCCTGTGGTCCAATGTCTTCTCCTGTCATCCCACCTCATCAATCTGGATGGCATGCATGCCACATCTGATTCTCCTCTTGCTTCATCTGCACACTGAAGTTCAGGTTCACCTCCCTAAGCTTAAACTAGATCCTGCCATTTCCACCCTATGCAATTTGAAAAGTCTTGGGTATCTCCCCATTATCTTCAGGATTAACTCAACCCCAGGCATTTCCAGACGCAGGCTATGTCGACTCTGGTGGCTCCATCTCACTGCTCTTTGCTTTGCATCTTTAACATGCAGAACTGACTAAATACTCTGTCACAAACCTGCAGGATTAAGTACAAGCTCCTGCCTCAAACAGCACCGTCCACACCTCAACCCCTGACACACACTGGTTCAGATGCACTCACGTCGCGAGCTCACACTGGCTTCTCAAGTTGCATTATAAATATGTTTCCATCAAGCAGAATTCCCCTGGACTAGGCCTCTCTGTGGTGTGTTGGAGCCTTGATCATCATAATTATACTTTAACTTCTTCCTAAAATGTTTGTTTCATTCTAACCCACAAAATCCATGACCACAGAACTGGTTTCATTCATTCCCTACTGTACCTCAGGATAAAACAGATTCTGGTAAGGAGTGGATACTAAGTGTCAAGAGACTATGAGAATGAATGAAGAAGAAGACAGCATCTCACCTCTTCTACAAAGCCCATCTCACCCTTCAGTGTGCACGGGAATCTCTCAAGCTTAGCACATTGCCATGTTAAAGGAAGTGTTCATGTGCAGTAGGGCTGTTCTGTGGGTTGTAGAATGATCAATATCATCATCATTGAGTATCATTAGCACAGGCTTCGTGCAAATCAAGACAATCAGAACTGTCTCCACACAGGAGACAAAAACATCAGGCCAAGCTGGCCTCTTTCCCTCCTCATAACATCCATGCTGTCGCTCTTTGTCATTGACATCTGTTATCGCTGGGGATTGCTTGCCTAGGTCAGGTGCATTAACCTTGCTGAAGCAGAACACTAAAACTCCTTTGAAATCAGGTTCCATCTGCTAGTGTCTCCCATAACACTATATCCAGACCTGACCATGGCGACAGTGGGCATGTGTGTGTTCGCCAGCGGAAGGAAGGGCAGCCACGCCTTCCATATTGGAGATGAGATTCTGACTGCAGCTCAAGTTTACCTACCTGCCTAGAGTCACTTCACATTTCAACGTCAGTGCGCTCAACGTCTTCGGAAGCCCCGCTGACCGGTACCGGGTGCAGTCCTGAAAAGATGGTTTAAATCTGCGCGGAACTAGCATTTCCCTATCTGGAATTCATTAAACTCTCATTTCTGGAAATTCAACAAAGTCAACCAGAGTGCATGCAGCTTTCTATGCATGCTGCAGCCACTCCCTAAAAATGCTCCCTTCCAGGACATACGGCTCAGGTCTACATACCTTCTGGCACATTCTAAACGGCATCAAAGGAGTGGTGCCAACTTGTCTTTGGACCCTCTGCAACAACATCTGACTTCCCTTAAACTGTCTTAGCATACTTCATACCCTTTTAAAATCATAATGATGACGACGAATACCAAAAAACATTCAATGATTAAACTTAACTCTTTTAAGTTACGTTTTATTGTTTCAGAATTTCATATATGCTTATCATGTATTCTGATCAACTTCCCTCCCGACCTCTCTTCTCTAATTCCTCATTTTCCCCTTCAACTTCATGAGCTTTGCTAAAATTATTTACATGGAATGTTTAGCAAGTGTTTATATACTCATAGTGAAATAACTTAGCACTAAAAGGGTCTTGCTTAAAAAGAACACTGGTGTCTCACATTTGTGATTAGAAAAATACTTCAGTTAAACGATGAATGTGTAGTAAAAGCAGAGTGAAGTCCCTCAGCTTTCCTTTATCCTGTGTGTGCTCAAACACACAATAAACGGTAGGTGCCAATGAAGCCTTTGCTATTTCAGTCACGTTCAGAGAACACCCCAAAAGTCATAACCCTGTGTTTGGAACCTGACTCTACTACCAGTCATCCTGTGACCCTGGGGACATTCCCACCACAGATGCCACATTGAATGCATTTTCAATTTCAGAACAGTTTATCAAGACATCATCCCACTGGAAGTCAAGGAGTCATATAGCTCTCTGGCCCTCAGCTTGTTCATTGTGAAAGTTTGAACAAAGATACTACTTGATGCCCAAAGTCCCTTCTAGAGTTAACATCTCACAGGTCATGATGGTTGAGGTTGACTGCCAACCAGACAGGTCATGGTTGTTGTTGACTACAACCTGATGGGTCATGGTTCATGCTGACGACCAACCTGACAGGATCTAGCACCAAGGCATCTAGATTAGGTTAACTGAGCTATGTAGCTCGGATTCTAATTGGTCTTAATAATAAAAACCCAGAGTCACATATTAGGGGATAAAAGCGGAAAGATCAGAGAAGCAGAGCAGCCAGCCACGGGTTCTTACCTCTACAAAATCATCAGACCAAATGGGGTGTCCTGTCTCTACAAGAAACCTCAAAGGAGTGTGACTCCCACGTTCTGGGATTAAAGTTGTGCACCAACATTTCATGGCTCTGTTTCTCTTTGAGACTGGACCAATCTAGTGTAACCCAGGGTGGCCTTGAACTAACAGAGATCCATCTACTTTGTCTACCGAGTGCCCTGGATTAAAGGTGTGTGCCACCACTCCCTGGCCTCTTTTACTTTACTAAGTAGTGGCTCGCTCCACACGCTGGTCTTCAGGCAAGCTTTATTTGTTAAAGCACAAACAAAATATCACCACAGAGGTGGGAAGACCCACCCTGCAAGTAGATGATAGCATTCTTTGAGCTTGAGTCCTAGGCTCTGCACAAAAGAGGAAAGCGTGAGGACCATGCTGGACTGTACCCTTGAACTCTGAGCCAGAATAAACCCTTTCTCCTGTAAGTTGCTTTTCTTGGGGAACTTTTATTCACAGGAACAGAAGTAAATAAGACAGAGACTTGAGAACAATTTACAGCACTATTATTTTTTTTAACCAAAATATTTTTCTATGGATTTTTATTTGATGAGCAACAAGCATAAATTTGGTTTTTAAAACTATCATCTATAGTGTCCTGGAATTAAATGACATAAAAGAAAAATACACAATTTGAGGAGTGGGAGGCTTTCCTAGACTCTAATCAGCCATGAGAGGATTGTGTAGAAATCTTCACAGGACTGAAAGCTCCAGATTAGTAAACTTCAGAGAACTCTGCACACAGTCAGAGTTTATGGAGTGAAACGATGACCTTGCGATGGAAATAAAGAGTAACAATGAAACTGGGAGAAAATACAACAAGAAAGGGTCAACTCTACCAGGGACTTGGACTGCACTGCTCCAACTTCAGCAATTCACCCTGGGGTTTCCTCCTCTTTCTGGTTGTTTTCAAGGAAAACATCAAAGAACCACAGAGCAATGTCAGTTCTATGTGTGAGCAAAGAGCAAAAAATACACTAAGGAGCCAACAAAGGTTCCACTACACATTTCCAACGTTGCCATGGAGGCACGCCATGTTTCCACTGTTGCTATGGAGGCACGCCATATTTCCACTGTTGCCATGGAGGCACGCCATCGAGAAGCAGAGGACCCCTAGCAAAACTTACATGACTATGAAGTCACAGGCGCCTCTAAAATTTTAGGTCATTTTTTTTGGTAGGCTGAAGAGGTAACAAAATAAGGGACGTCTGTGACTTTATTCATCGGATTAACTGTCTTATAGCCTCCTGCTAGTCAAGTGCTGGGTAAGCAGGAAGAGTCTAAGACAGGCAAGCAGGCACTGTGTCAAGAGCCTTGGTTCGAACATAAATTAAGCTGCGGCTGGAGTCCGGCCTGTGCCACTTTCTAACTACATGACCTTGGGCAAGTCCTTTGCCTCTCAACACACCGTTTAGGAGGCTGCCACAAGGGCCACGTGAGGTAATGTGTTGCTCTTAGTACAAATTAGCCAGTCCTCTGGAGAAACAGAAACAGGCAGGCTGTGCATCTAGAAAAAGAATTGCTTTAAAGCTTCGAACTTCATATCTGTGGGGATGACAAGCCCACATGTTGCAGAATCGTCTAGAAGGCTAGAAACAAGGAAAATTTGAGCTATCACCTGAGTGGGGAGGGCAGACTGGAGCTTGACTTGTTCCCTGGGGCATAAATATTTTTCCCTTGGGGTCTTCAACGGATTGAGTAAGGTCTACCACACTTGAAGGGCCATTTTTTTATTATTATTATTATTTATTTAAAGATTAATCTTGTGTAAAAAGCTACCTTCGATGAAACATCTAGACTATAGATTTGACCAAGCCAAGTTGACATATAAAAATAGTCATCAAATTCATTAATAGTGCTGGGATTAAAGCATATACCCAGAACATGGCAGACAGAAGCAGGCAGATCTCTGAGTTTAAGACCAACCTGGAATTCCAGGACAGCCAGGGCTACACAGAGAAACCCTGCCTCAGGGGGAAAAAAAGTGCTCAGTAAATAGCTGTAGATTTAGACTACAGTTGATGAGTCACTGGTGTGGGAAAATGGTCTGTATTCTGTCAATTATATTTTAAATAAATGCTGATTGGCCAGTAGCTAGGCAGGAAGTATAGGCGGGACAATCAGACAGGAAGTAGAGGTGGGTCAATGAGAACAGGAGAATTCTGGGAAGAGGAAAGCCCATTCCTCTGCAGTCCTGTCCAGCCACAGAAGAAGCAAGATGTGACTGCCCCACTGAAAAAGGTACTGAGCCACATGGCTAACACAGATAAGAATAATGGGCTAATACAAGTTATAAGAGCTAATAAGAAGCCTGAGCTAATGGGCCAATCAGTTTATAGTTAATGTAGACCTCTGTGTGATTTCTTTGGGACCTAATGATTTCAGGAACCGGGCAGGATGGAAACCTCAGACAACAAGTCACAGAAGGTCCCTAGTGGAAAAGACACATATCAAAACGCAGTATGACCAGGTCTGTGAACAGATGTGCCGGGTGCTGCAGGTGTGTGTGCAAGGATGTGTGTGAAAAGTAAAAGTGAGAAGAGCTCTGAGAAATTTGCCTGATGTGGGATTCCCCTCTGTAAGCTGTGAATATGTTGTATTACCATCGGTGACTAAAGGAGCTGCTTTGGCCTATGGCAGGGCAGAATATAGCCAGGCTGGTAGAGATATATAGAAAGAGTAGGTGGAATCAGGGAGACTCCATGTAGCTGCCAAAGGAGACAGACATCAGACAGAACCTTACTGTAGGCCATAGCCTCATGGCGATACATAGATTAATAGAAATGTATTAATTAAAGATGTAAGAGCTAGCAAGGAATACAGCTAAGCTATTGGCCAAACAGTATTGTCATTAATATAGTTTCTTGTAGTATGAGGTGAGCGGGCCACATTCCTGGCACCTGGCTAGCTTAACCCCCAAAATAATTACACAGGAATTGTATTAATTAAATTACTTTCTGGCCCATTATCTCTAGCCTCTTATTGGCTAACTCTCACATCTTGATTCAACCCATTTCTAATAATCTGTATGTCACCACAGAAGTCGTGGCTTACCCGGAAAGATTCAGCATGTCTGACTTGGCAGCTTCATGGAGGCAGCTCTCTCTGCCTCTGTCTCTTCTTCCAAGCATTCTGTTCTCTTTTCCCTGCCTTTCTAAGTCCTGCCCTATCAAAAGGCCAAGGCAGTCTCTTTATTTAACCAATGAAAGCAACACAAATGCAGAAGGACCTCCTATACCAGTTTCTGTGTGATTATTCAGGTCTGGAAGGCAGATTCCGCCTACACTTGCCAAGTGATGTAAGCCTATAATATCAGCTACTTGAAAGGCTGAATCAGAAGGATAAGAAAAAAGGATGCTGGAAATGTGATAAAAGGCTTGTCCAACATGTATATGACCCTAGGTTCCATCACCAATACCACAAAATGGGAGGGACATGTCAGAGAACTAGAAAAAGACACTGAGTGGCATAAAGGACACACGAAGAAAAGACCTGTCCTGTGTCCACTCCCCAGAACTGACTACATTAGGATATAATGAGAACACTATCCTTGAACATCCTCTTGTTGACTGAGCTGCGAGCATGTATCCAAGGCAGCAGGAATAGAACATGATTGTGTTCAGAAAAACAGGCCAAGCATTAAAGCGGGGGGGGGGATAGAACCAGAAAATAATCTTTCTGTCAGTATATGGAAGGGTCACAACAGGGAGAATAAGGAGTATGGATGAGAAAAGAAAAACTTAGAACTCAAGCTGCAATTGGCAGGATGCGCCACACAGTCCCATGGGCTCCACTTTAAATCAGTCTGTTCATGGCAAGCATTACCAGAATAGTGATGGCAATAGAAAGGACAAGTGGAACAGACACGGAGCATCATAAGGCCACAGGATTGGCCATGACTGGGACTTAAGAACTTTGACCAGTATAGTAATTCACAATTCCCATGCAACAAAGAAGCAAACACCAACATTGTTACTACCCCTCATAAAACAACTATCACCTCCCAGCTACCTCAACCCAGTTCCCTGGGGAGGGGGGGTCACAGATGTCCTTATTTCTAAACAGTTCCTCAAGCCTGTTCCATGCCCCATGGGGTTAATCTTCACTTTTAAGTCAAATTTTCCCAGTGCTTTTTTTCACATCCTTTAGCTATATAAATAGAGTGCTTGGCCCTGATTACATCCTGTGGGCTCAGGGCATTCCAGTGCCAAAGACTTGCTCCAGATGCCCTAAGATGTTCTTCTGTTGTGAAGATCCTAATAGATTTTGAATGAGTGGAAAGCATTGGACATCACAATGAAACTTGAGCCTATCCACATCTCCATCACTGAGAGCACAAGGCACTGAGAGAAACAAACAGGATTCATCTTGAATGACACATGACAAAGAGGATACAAAGTTTCAGATTTCTCCCCCAGCCTTGGCACCGTGGGTTGCAAAGGGGAGAAGAATGACAAGCAACTACAACCCTTTGATTTTGTCTCTAAAAAGCAAGCAATTGAAAGGCCCAACGGACATTGATGTTTTTAAAGGACTGAAGATGTTAAAGCTAGGTAAGCCAAAAGTCTCCTACTATGGAAGTGTGGGGGGAGGTGCCATTTAAAGCTATTTCAATCTCTTTTCTCTAAACTTCCAATTACACAACCCACGACACAAGGTGGGAAGGGAATTGCAATCAATTTCTTGAGTAAATTCATGTAAAATAAATTTAGACCCAAAGGATCTGAATAACAAGGCCATTTCACTCAACCAGGAAATCAGATTTTGACAGCTGAGGCTTCTTGAAAAATGGAATCTATTTTCTAAAGGATTTATTAAAGTACTCACTGCCATCAAGCACCAGAACCAAGCTGTATGCAAACTGCTATTCTCTTGTGGGTTGTATTCATAATTTAAGAACGTAAGAAACAAATGGGTTACATGTTTTTTTCCCCCAGTGTCCACCAAGGAAGCCACTTCTCTAAGCCACCTTAAGTGGAATGCTGTGGTTAATATGCACTTTCCCAAGTAGGCAGGAAATACTCTCCCCCTCTGATCCCAGCCTGGGTGTGTGAATGGTGTTGACAGAACACAAGAGAAATGGTGCACTAGTATGAAACCCAGGCCAGGTGCCCTGGTACGCTTCCGCTCGTTTTCTTGTGCTTTTGCCATAGCCACAGAAAGGTTATCCCAGGGACAGCCCACTGACCCAGTGACGTATGAGGTGTGTGAAGCAGAGCCAAGTCTCTGGGCCTAGCCTGCCCAGCTGTGAGTGTTCATTTTTACTGTCCAAGTTGACTATATTTTTAAAATGTCACTATGTACCCACTCGTGCAATAGTGGCACAAATGTTATGGGAACAACCCATAAGATCAATATATCCATGAAACTGTCAAAAAATATCATGTTGGAAAATAGCCTACATTAGTTTGGACTTTGGGGACTCTGTGTCCCTCTGGTAAAGGTGCAAGGCAGGGCAGCTGTTCTGTAAGGCAATGTAGGAAGAGTAAGTGAAACGGAACTGAGTGAGATGATGGCTACATCCTGAGTTTGAAATGCCTTGCCCACTGGGATGACGGCTATGCCATCTTTCCAACTCCACCTCATTCTCATCAGTCAGCACCTGATGCTGGACAGAGTCTGTTCCCCTACACCATAAACCCATGAGGTCCCACGCCCGGTTGGCTCTACCCTGAATCCCCTGCTCCTAAAAATGCTTGCACGGGTGGATACTCAGCACAGGTTTGGTGAGCACATGTGTTAAAAACACAGCAGCCCCCCAAAAGACATGAAATTGAAAAGGAGAGATATTAGAGGGTATGAGGAGAGTTGGTAGACAGAAATGGGGATAGACAGGTCCATATTTCAACATATGCACATATGAAATTCTCAAGAAAAAATAAAAATTATACTTGATAAAATAGATATCTACCTAAGGCAACCAAGTATGGATTTTCCCATGTACAATAATAATTTCTGGGTACTTGTTTAGAATCCAGTTTGTCATCTCATAAGTGCCTATATCACTTAATTTAACCTACACCTTCCACACAGTCACCCACACAAGGACAATAGGCCCTCACGCTGTTCACATCCCGCCTACTGACTGTACTTTACCAAAATAGAAGCATATTTGGGGAAGATTTCCATTTCAGTCAAATGGGAAGCTGAGCAGCACGACGTTCACTAACTAGCCTTAAACACTGGCTTGAAGCAGTTGAATACTCGCAGGGAGTGTGGCTCTTGCTGGGATGGAAGGCAGCTTTCAAGTCACCGCGTCCTGTTGGCTCCAGTTACAGACAAATTCAGAAAACTTTCTCTTCTGAAAGTCTGAAGGCCAGTCTTGAGACTGTGAGTTAAATGTTGCAAATGGTATTTATTTATATAAAAAATATATAAGATATTATATATTTAAAAGCATCGCTACATATGTCAGGCCATTGGGCAACACTTGTATGCCTGAGCTATGGGCCAGGTTTGTCTCGGTGGGAACAGTGAGAATGCCTGAGCAGTCTATCTTTCAAGGAGTCTGGATGTTGCATGTCACGTGTTATACCTGTAAATAGTTTTTCAACTAAAGTAAGCCATGTGCCAAATGGATAAAGGCGGTGAGCTCCAGCCCCAACCCTCATTACTGAGGAGCTGTTGACAGAGGGGGTCATTCTGTTTTGAGAGGATGACTGCAGGTAGGTTTCCCATGCTCCAGTGGATATTCCACACCCAGGCACACAAGGGCAACAGTAGTGGACTTAGTGAGTCATCAAAAGGAGAGAGGACTGGAGGCTCAGAGGTTAAGAGCACTGGCTGTTCTTCCAGAGGTCCTGAGTTCAATTCCCAGCAACCGCATCTATAATAACTACAGCCATCTGTAATAAGATCTGGTGGCCTCTTCTGGCATGCTGGCATACATAGCAGCAGAACACTGTATACATAATAAATAAATAAATCTTTAAAGTGGGGAAGGAGGGGAGGAAGACATATAATAAGAGAAAGATATGAGACTGGGAGGAGGCAATGCTAAGGAAGGATATAGGGGAAGACAGAAAACGGAAGTAGATGTGAACATATTTCATTGTATATATGTATGAAATTCTCAAGAATAAATAAATAATTAAATACAATTAGAATTTAAAAGTCATGTGCCCAACCTCCTGCTCAATGGACCAGGCATAAATCGGTGTCTTTCAGTGGAGAAAAGCAAGCTGCATCCTTTCCCCAGACCTCACAGCTTGCATGGACCTCACTCTCGGTCCTCTAGGTCTTCTCAAATGTTGATAGAAAATAGAGGGAACAATCTAATCATGAAACAAATAGATAATGTGTGTGCTTAGTCAACAGATACTGTCTGACAGCCTCCTCCAAAACCAACACAGGGATGCAGTTACAAAGAGAACCGCCTGTCTTTGTGACAATCACACCACTAAAACCTCAGCTCTCAGAGGTCTGTCTTCCAGTCGGGAATACAGGTCTATGCACCAACACATGGATACTACAGTATCAGGCTGGAACAACCGCCCAAAAGGAAAGGAAAGCGGGACGTGAGGGGGTAGAGCAGCGGCCATGGGAAGCCACCTTCTCCACAGCGGTGTCTTGGTCGTTTGCCGTAGAAATGCACCTCTTAAAATGCAGGATAAAAGAACATTCCAGGGAAGCAGCAAATGTGTGAGCCTGAAACCAGCATGGTGCATGGCCATGGCTGTGCGGATGTGGCTGCCTGACTGTATGGACGTGGACATACCTGTGTGGGCGCTGTGGTACCTTGGCTTTGGGCAAGAGGCCAAGAGAACCAGGGATGCCTCTGGTGGCCTTCAAGATCTGTCATGTCACTGCTGCTGTCCCAGGTCGACCAGCATTCAAGGGAAGAGAGTGTAGACCCCTCTTCTCTCTAAGAATGCCGACTTCCTGCTGCAAAAATTAGTTTGCGGATGAAGAGAATGTTTAGCCATTTGGGGAGAAAATAACATGTCATGGCATATGTAAACAAAATAACAATTCAGACCCCCCCACAAAAAAAAAAAACAATGATCAAAACCATAACCAAAACTGCAGTCAAAAGAAAGCCCACAGGCAGTGCCACTGAAATAAACTACATAGGGAAGTTTAGTATCGGTCAAGATTTTACACTGGCAAAGGGGCAACTTCCCAATGAAATTTTACTTGTGCCATGTAGTAAAACACACTAGAACCCCATGACTTCAGTAAGCACTGTGTGTTTGCTTAGCACAGTGCTCAGTGGACAGGTAATTTGGATTGTGCTCAGAGGGGCTGTTCTAATGCACTTAGGGTTCATTCTTCATCTGTGATCAGCTGCTCCATACCTAGCGTGGGTTAACCTCCAGAAAGGCCAACACAGAAACCGGTGGCCACTGAGCTGCCTGCATCTCACTGGGCTGGTCTGCATGAGGACAGTGGACTGAGCCCAAGAGCAAAGAGAGAGCAAGTCCCAAGAGCGGTGGACCTTTCAAATCAGTGCTCCTCATATTCACACAAAAGTTTATCTGTTGGGTGGCTTAACATTAAAATAATCTAAGCTAAAGCTACAAGGAATATAAGAAGCTGCCAATAAAAATCACATGCATAATTTTATGGCAAATTCCCAATCTTTATATAAACAATAAGCAAGTACGGAAACAGAATTCCAATGTGTAACAATTAAGATCAATAAATAATAACTTTACTGTAGAGAACATGTATCCTTTTTCAGTGTCTCTGGGGCAACTATAAAAAGTGTTCATATTTTACACGATAAGAGATCATCTTCCTATAACCAAATGAAAACAGAAACCACATAGGTCATAGCCTCTGCCCAAACACAGTAAAAGAGAGAAATTAATAAAATTATGACAGATACTGCAAACAAGAAATTAAAACATCTTCCTAAATAACTTGGGGTGGTTAATAATGGCAGATTATATAGAAAATAAAAACAACAAAGTTACATATCAGAAGTTATGTGATGTTTTATAATAGTAGGGATCAAGCCTTTCCTGTAAATTGTCATAATACATATTTAGGCCTGTTAACCATAATGACTCTTGTTCTTCCTCGCTGTGCCAACTGGCATGGAGCAGCCCTCAGCCATGTGTGGGTGGATGGATATGGATATGCTCTGACAAGGCTTCATTTACAGGCACAGAATGGATTTGGCCCATAGCCTTGGCTTCCCAGCCTCGATATTAATCAAATGTTAAGTACTTGGAGAGAAATTTCTAACTTTGAATGTTTTGAGTACTAAACAAAAAGTAGAAATCAGTGAAATAAGCAATGGAGTCTGGAAGCTAGAAAACATCAATAGCAGCAAAATAGAAAAAGGAGATTAAAACAATGGGACTAAACAGAACAGCAAAGCAGCTGTGTTGGTGAGCAAATCCAAAGTTTAGAAAACAAATTAGTTGAGCAAAGCCAAAATCAGTAAAGTCAAGAAAAATGGGGGGGACACAAATACACAATACTAAGCATCAAAAATAAATTATAGTTACAGATGCAGAAAATGTTTGAAAATCATTAGATATCAAAAATAGCATACCTCGATGTGGTGAGCAGGTCCCTCTCAGCTGCAGCCAAGTGCTGCTTGTCCAGAAATGTTAGAAACTTTCTAGAAAGGGACGTATGGAAAGGGGGAAGTCAGGGCGATGGAGAACAGTGTCACCACAAATTCTCCCTGTGGCATCCCCATGTGCCGGCCACAGTCTGTCACCGTAGGCCCTGCTATTGTGTCCATTTGTTCACCTGAATCCGCAAAGGTTGTCAAGATTTCAAAAAGTCCCACAGTCCACCAGCTGGAACTGGACACACTCACCCAGGCACCCCAAGATGCCACGGCCATTTTGTCTTGGCTCTGAAGAAGAAACTGAACAGTTTGTCAACTATGTCAGACAGGTAGGTGCAAAAATAGTATTGTACCAGATCTAGAACTATACTAGACAATGGCGTACCCTAAACACATGGCTGACAGTGGGGAGATGTTAGTAATTGCCGGAGAATTAAACTCCAAACATGTTTAACCATAATAACAGGTCAAGGGGAGAAAATGAGACTTCTTTTTCCCTCTCTAACTCTCTTAATGTTTTCCTCCTAATACTTTCATTATTGATGTTTTCCTTCTAACTCTCTTTATTCTTTTTTTAATTTTATTGATTTTTATTGAGCTCTACATTTTTCTCTGCTCCCCTCCCTGCCTCTCCCCTACCATTCAGCCCTCTCCCAAGGTCCCCATGCTCCCAATTTACTCAGGAGATCTTGTCTTTTCTACTTCCCATGTACATTAGATCCATGTATGCCTCTTTTAGGGTCCTCATTGTTGTCTAGGTTCTCTGGGATTGTGATTTGTGGGCTGGTTTTCTTTTCTATGTTTAAAAACCACTTATGAGTGAGTACATGTGATAATTGTCTTTCTGGGTCTGGGTTACCTCACTCAAAATGATATTTCTAACTTCATCCAGAAAATGAGACTTCTTAAAGGATGCTAAATTTAATCTCCTTTCTGACTCTTAAAAGGATTTAGGCAAACAGAAACTAATACTTTTTTAACATCGTAGATACGGTCTTACTCAGCATGATATTTGCTGCTCAAATTCTACAGTAGGATTTCTCAGGTTGTGTTTTATTAAGTATGAGCCTCAAAAGATGGACACCCTTGTTCAATCTTTTAAAATAATGCTAGATATAAAATAAACACAGAATTACTTCACTTCATGGACCTGGGGGGAAAAACAGGAAATAAATTCAGAAAAAGAAGACACAAAGATCATATTATACACAACATTAAAATAATGTGTCAATAATAACTGAAGGAACAGTCATAGTAAAACACCCTAAAAAGAGTAAGTTTAAGAATTGAGCACATGATAAACATGTCATTTAAACACAATTAACAAGGCTAAGACTAATCAATAAAAGATATTAAGACAGGCAGAACATAGCTACGTGTGTGTAGATATGTGGATAGTCATGTGGATAGAAACACCTGGAAAGAAGCCATGTCTGCACCGACTGATTGATCAGGAATACAGGGACATGGTGATGGAATATTGCAGGTGCAGAGGCTAATTACCTGACCTTGGCTAGCAATAGCCCCCTGAAAATCCATTCCTTGCCCACCTCTGTCCGAATATACTGTGACTAACAGATAAAAGACTTTGAAATATATTAATTTAACAGACCGCCAGCTTCCAACAACCCAGAAGCTAAGGATGGCGTCAGATAGCATTGGAGTCCCACAGGAGGGTTTCCTCCACCTCGCTGGACCTGCCTCTCTGATGTACTCACCAGCATATTTTAAATCACCCTTGGTTTATGACTTTCTTTGCTTTGTAAACTATTAAACTCTTTCTACATTGAAACATGGAATTTGGGATAATCCAAGTATGTGTTCCTGGACTATGACTACTCAAAATGCCTCCAGAATAAACTCTCTCTTTTTCCCTTAGAATTGTGGGTTTTTTGCATCAACAATGATATGGAATATGTGTGTGTGTAATATATTTATTTATTGCATATATGCATATTTATGTAATTATATATATATTAACCTCATATTTATAATAAGTAATTTCCTGGTGGCTTGTCAAAGTTACATATCAAATGAAATAATAAAGATTATTCTAAAATGTAGAGATCGATTTCAATTGTGAGCATATTCATGCAAGCCACATTTCTTGCCTTCTCCTGGAAATTATATATATAATAAGAAATACAAACTCATAGGAACTTTACTCTCCACGAAATTTGAAGAAAAATCTAATATACAAATATTCAATGTGTAAGGTCAGTAAGTGCAGCTTCAGCCAGGCACAGTGTGTAATGTCATCAAAACGCATGGAAGCCAGGCGCTGGTTGTGCACTCGGGAGGCAGAGGCAGGCAGATCTCTGTGAGTTCGAGGCCAGCCTGGTTTACAAGAGCTAGTTCCAGGACAGGCTCCAAAGCTACAGAGAAACCCTGTCTCAAAACACACCACACACACACACACAGAAAATGCAACATCCTGAAGGTAAGGAGTCCAGGCACTGCTGTGACAGACATTGCCCACAGTCAGTAATCACAGATGGCAAGGGGGTAGCAGGTGGAGTGCCTGGCAGAAACCCTCAGGTTTCACTGGAAGAAGCCGAGAAGGCTCACAAAGGGCCATTCTCTAAAGCCACATCTCAGAAAGCGCTCATGTCTGTCTGGGCTCCACTCTCAGAACAGAACTGACGGCAGAAAGGGTGGTACCTTTATACACAGCACTCAGGGGGCAGGGGAAGGGAATCTGTGTGAGTTCAAAGGCCAAGAAGGTCAGCATAGTGAGTTCTTGACCAGCAAGCAGTCCACAATGAGACCCTGTCTCAAAAGGGAAAAGGAAACAGAAAGAAACTGCAAGGAAAACGTGGCCATCAAATGTTGAAAGGAGGGAGCACACCTTTCGTCCTTCCTATGGAAGAGGGCCCAGGACAGTGGTTCTCAACCTGTGGGTCACGACCCCTTTGGGGGTAGAATAGCCCTTCACAGGAGTGACCTAAAACCGTCTGCATATCAGATATTTACATTATGAATCACAACAGTAGCAAAATTACAGTTATAAAGTAGCAGTGAAAATAATTTTGTGGGTGGGGGTCACCACAACATGTGGAACTTATTAAAAGTTCACAGCATTAGCAAGACTGAGAACAACTGGCCTAGGAAACATGTCAGAAAACCGTTATCCCACGGAATGTTTTTAACTTAACTAGATAATTCACCAGAGAATTTGGGAGAGTCAACAAGGGTCACAGTCTGATACAGGAAGTCCAGAATGTAGCTACCTGGCAGCAAGATGGTGATTCCACAAGAGAAACAAATCTAACATGAACACAGAGAAAAGGCCTGAGCGTCAAGACAGACGGTCGTGAGATGAACCTGGAAATGCCCGAGAAGCACAGGGAACCTTAAAAGAAGACAAGAATGCTTGAATTTGGAGGAAACTTGTAGACTAGAAGTCTTCAATGTCATGCAACGTTATTCATAACTGGAATCCCAAATGATGGATCAGAGCGAATAACTCAGGAAACTTTTACAAACTTTGAAAGGCAAGGCAATCTCTATAATGAAACTGTATGCTATACATCAAGTGGAGAGATAGCAAATGGTGATTAACTCCTAGATTGAATAGTAGTAAATCCAGCCTTTTAAAGGGAAATTGTGGACATCTCTTTTCAGTCTGCTCACCATTTAACACCAGAGATGATGATATCTCTGTGAGGTGTTTATAGAAGGTATTTACAATCTGTTCCTATGGAAAAGCCATCTCCGGGATAGCAGTATAGCTCTGAAGACACAAAGGTACTTGTCAAGAAGCCTGACGACCTAAGTTCAATTGCCCAGATCCACACAGTGAAGAGAGGAAACCAATTCCTGTATGTCTGTCCTTTGGCCTCCATAGGCATACAGGTGCACTGTGTGTGTGTGTGTGTGTGTGTGTGTGTGTGTGTGTGTGTGTGTGTGTGTACTTTTAATTACATATCACTCAACTACAAACAAAAGAAGCAAGGCTGGATTGTAGTATCACTTGATAATGGAGTGTGGTCTGTAGAGCAGCAAAACAGAAAGACAAAAACAGACACTTTATACTAAGGATAATGGTACAAAAACAGACACTTTATAATAGGGTCAATAGGACAGTTTCATAATAAAGACAAAAAGCTCTTAGTGTGTGTGACTCTCCCCTGTCTTCCATACATGAGCCAAAAATAAACTCCAGGAAGAATATGTAAGCAGCATAATTAATAAGGCGGGTCTGACTCCTGTGTACATAAGAATACATGTATGTATTTTTGCACACAGAACCTGGAATGAAAACCAATCCAAGTGCCCATGAAAGTGCAATGGCCATTGTCCTTGGTCAGGCAGAAAAGGACCCTCCAGGGAGGAAGAAGATGTGGGGATTTCTAGGCTCATCATGCCCTGAAAAGCTGTGAATTGAAGATCAAATCAAAATTAAAAAATGCCAACTCCATCCAGAAAAATAAGAAATATGCATAAACAGTTGAATAAAAGAGAATGATAACAAATAATCACATGTAAGTATCTACGAGAAAGTGCTCAGCAAAGCTCAGCAGGACACACGCAGCACTGATTAAAAAGAAGAGAGAAGGAAGGTGGGGGAAATTAATTAACGTCCAGCTCTCAATAAGTTAGGACGAGCATGGCAAAGTGAACTAGAGAAAACGAAATGAGGAATTTTTTCAGAAGATTATAATTTTGAAGCTATAAAAAACAGTAGAAGATGAGCTTTAACTCAGAGAAAAGTTTCTTTGGGCTGAATAATGTTCACAGGAGTGCCTGGATCAAACCGGTGTGCCGTGTTGAGTGGTCACACATTAGGGGAGGCAAAGAGAATATTAAATGCTAGGAACTGACCACATCGGAGGAAGCTGCCAGGGCAAAGCTGGGGCACATCAAAAAG
This sequence comes from Ondatra zibethicus, assembly GCA_004026605.1. Lineage (NCBI taxonomy): Eukaryota > Metazoa > Chordata > Mammalia > Rodentia > Cricetidae > Ondatra > Ondatra zibethicus. The sequence goes on from PVIU01005127.1 coordinate 27,363, forward strand.
GAATAAATGAAATGCTTTGTATAATAGCTTGAGACGTCTTTGTGGGGCTCTAAGACTTCAGGGCGAGGGTTCTAAAGAAAAGAGAGAATAAGAAATACAGGAAGTAGACAGACAGAACATGTAGGAAGATCAAGGAAGACTGAACTGTGGGCTAGATCTGCCATCACCTACGTTTTACATGTGCTTTGTTGATTCTGTGTTCAATGAGGATTGAGCATGTCTGTTCGTGAGTTCCTTACACAGATGCCTGAAAATGCTGGTAAGGGCCCCTATAGACCTACAGACACATTAGACAGAGGGCTCTAGCTGGCTCTACCAGGACGTCTTCTCCCTCTGGCTGTTTGTAGTGTGACTCATTTGCCTTCACATTCGGTCCAGCCATTTCGAAGGTACAGGCCAGTGTGTGCTAAAGTGGATAGCTCTCCGAGACACTAGCTAAATGGACACAGCTAAGCTCAGGGGGAGGTAGAAGCAGCACAGAGTGTGCTCACTTATTCATTCAGCAAACACTGCTCCAGTGTCGCTGTGGTTTGGATATGATTTCAGTGCATCCCCTGGAGATCCAAGCACTGAAAGTTTAATCTTCGATGTGGCGGCACAATAGAGTTCTCACAAGAATAGGTTGTTATAAATGACCAGTTACAACTGTCCAGCCATGTGATCACCCACACTACTTCCATGAAGACATCGCCGTGAACAACCTAATGGAAGGGACCCCCTCACTCTTGAACTTTCAGCCTCCCGAACCATGAGTTAAGTAAGCTCCTTGTTTTACACTGCATCACAAATTCTATTACAGCAACAGAAAACAACAGAACAAGCACTTACCTTGCTCCACATTCTGCTCCCCTCTAAAGCAGGATCAGGAGTTGAGGACAGCTATTACCTCTTTTTATTTCACCAAGCATTTTATTCCAAACTCTATGAACTTTCCCCCGTGTCTTTGTAGTTGAATTATTTGCGCCATCCATCCTGTATGCTTGATTCTGTCAGTTAGTTGGGGGCTATTGATTCTTCTGTTTAAGTTTCCATTGCTCTGTGTCTTTTGACAGTTCTTGGATTCCCATTGGTCACCTTCTTACCCAATGAGCTTCTCTCCTCGGGACTTACAGGTACCAGAACCTGCTCTGCTGCCATCAGGGGAATGTGTTTCATGATAGAAGCAGGATCGGAGGGCACTGACAGACGTTCAATCTTTTTCTACCTCCGCCTCCACTAACAACAACAGGGATTGATGGTGACAGCTCTCGCACACCTTCCAAAGATTCTCTGCAGCCTGGATGATAGTCCAGGGAGGCCTGCAGAACCCTTTCCACATAGCTCTGATTTACTAGTCTAACTCCAGACCTCCACCGTCACATGGTTTCATGAAACTCTCTGTGGTGGTCGGGATCTATAAATCAATGACAAGATACCACTTTCCAACCGGAGGACTGACCTGCCCATCCGCAGCGAGTGTGGTGTGGGCAGCGACCTCCATTTGACACGCCATTTACATGGATTAAGTGACTGGAGAGAGCGGAGACTGGAGTGAGGAGTGTGGTAACCTAAGTGTTGCTTTGACAAACTGGACTCCATGGAGATCATAGCAAGGTGGCGCTCTGTGTTTGGACTGACGAATCTAAAATCTTAGATCCTGTATGCAGTCATGACACATCTTTGGGCAGCGTGTTACAATTTGCTGCCTTACTGCACATATCACTCGTGTATAAATAAAAAAAAATTCTGATACAAGAGTGAACAGAACCTTTATAAGGACAGTGACTTTGAACCTGAAACCACCCTTGAGAAGAAAACAATGTCCCAACACAGTGGCTTAGAACTTGCCATGGGATCAGGCCCCTCTTCCTGCACAATATCAGAGTCCCGACCCTTCACCTGCAGCCATGGGCACCCTCCTCTCTGAGCCTGCACAAAAACTGTCATTTTCTGCAGATTCCTTGAGTGACAAAAACCAGGCAGCACAGTTGAGCGTAACTGAAGTAGGGGAAAGGTGTATGCCAATTTTATAGAAAACAGAAAAACCATTAAGTGAATTGTCAATGCTGAGGGCATTCCCAACATGCAATGGGCTTTTCTATTTTCTTCCTATCAGCAGGAAGGCAGAGGAGAAAACTCTCCTGAGACCAAATGGCTCCATAGAAGTGCACCTGGCACACTGCGGGTGGGAATGGAAAACGGCGCAGCTGCTACAGAAAGTAGCCTGGCAGCTCTTCATAAAGTTAGGCACAAAATTGCTATGTGACCCGGTAGCGCTACACTTAGATAGATACCCCAAAGAATTGAAAACCAGTACTTAAGCAAATGCACACATGCACACACAAATATAAAAACTAATAAATGCAAATATATGTGTGTGCATATAAACATGCATGCATAGTCATGTCAAATTATTCACAACAGGCAAATAATTGGGACAACCTAAATGTCTATCGATGGATACACATATTGTGGTATATCCATATGGCAGAATATAATTCAACCATAAAGAATGAAGTATTGATACACAATGTAATGTGGCTAGGTTTTAAAGACATTGTGCTAAGGGAAAGAACCCCAGCACAAAGATCTCATTCCACTTATATGAAATACCCAGGGCATGGTAATCCACAGAGGGGAAACTGAGGACTGGAAAGTGCTGTGGGCTAGAGGAAAGGGGGAAGAGAATCAAGCTTCCTTTGTAGAGTGCTGAACACATTTTGGGACTAAGTAGAGAGGATGCTTACACAGCATTGCAAATACTGGAGCTGGAGAGACAGCTCAGTGACTAACACACTTGCCTCTCTTGCAGAGGACCTGGATTCAGCTCCCAGCACCCACAGGGCAGCTCACAACTAACTACCTGTGACACCACTAAGTCGATGCTCTCTTCTGAAGGCACCCGTACTCACTTACACACACACACACACACACAGAGAGAGAGAGAGAGAGAGAGAGAGAAACACATACACACAATTTAAAAATGAAAAAAATTGAAGGGAAATGATAATTTCTGTCTAAACCAGTAAAACAATTTTCACAAGTAAAACTATTATTAGATGCGTAAAATGAAGTGAGGTGCCAAGGGCATCAGATCTGATCGCTGATCAACACTTCACTGACAAGAAACCACAACCATATTCCCACCTTTGCCACACATGCCCCAGATTTGGATGGATTGGATTTCGATGAAATGTTACATCCACACACATCTGTCACCCCTTGTCTTGTTGCTGAGTGGCCAATGGATACAGGAAATTTGCCCTCAAAGACAGAGGTGAAAGGAAAATCAGTCAGAATATTTACATCACCCACAGGCCATCGTAACACCAATTTGCTGTCCGTCCTTCCCAGGAGAGCCATGGAGAGCAAGGAGAATGAGGGGCTCTGAGACGGAAGGTGACACAGACCAGTCCCAGCTCCTGTCACTGTTCACACACACTGGAAACTGCACAGGACCTAAGTTGTTTGGAAGAAGAGAAAGAGAAAAAGAGGGGGGAGTTGAGAGTTGAGGGAAAGAGAGTAAAGGGGAGGGAGGGGAGGGGAGAGGATGGGGAGGGGAGAGGAAAAGAGAGAAGGACACGGGTCAGTAGACAAGCTGGAACCCAGAGTGAGAGGGGAATCTGGAAACCCTGAGTGACGTCGGTCCTCTGCTGCTTTAGGGTGGGGCTCTCCTGTTGACAAAGGCTTGAACCAGCGTCTCATCCCAGCACAGGAGCAGGAAAAACAGCTGTCCAGATGGCTTTCTACTCCTCTCTACCTGCAGGCCCTGCCTTTTCTGACCTATCCTGCAAAATCTGGTACTAATGTGGCCAATTTTATTCACTCTTCCCAGCACTCCGGACGCCCAAGAGGACAGCTTAGCCTGCCTACCTTGACTGCCACATCCTCCCCTGAGCATCTGCCCTCCAGTGGTCAATCCTCCATCTTTTGATGCCCCCATATCTTTGCTCTTGGTCTTTCCCCCATCTTTGCTGATCCAAACCCCTCATACCAAAGCCATGAGACCCACGGCAGCAGACACGGTGCCGTGAACACCATCCAGTGTTTGGGGAGGTTATATTCTCATGAAATACAGAAATCCGTGGAGCCTCTGCCTGCCTTGGTATCAAATCAAGTAGCATCCACCCTGAAATAAGCCGTATCTCATAGCTCCACTCCCAAAACCAACATGATTTCAGCAACGCAGGTCACAGTGGAAGCACAGATGGGCCATGTCAAATCATCACTTGGCCACCGGAAAAAACAAACAAGCTTTGCTTTTCAAGCTGCCCTGAAATAGCTGCCCCCTTTTAAGGTCCTTGTAATAAATGAAAAATACAGGCATCAGCAGGGCCATACCAGGGCCTGGGACTTCAGGAAAAACTGGCCCTTGTCTCTTCCATCTTCAGCAGTTTTTGACTTTGGCGATGTCACCCCGTCTCCTCCATCACCACAGGCCTTCTTCATCCCTGTATCTGTTAGCCCTGCCCCTCTGTGTCAGTAATGCACTCCGGCCCACCACCCTGACCCAGGACAACCTCACTTAGTCATTACAAATGTCAACAGTCCATTTCTAGACAAAGTCATCTTCTGAGGCTCCAGATGGACATGGCTTCTGAGGGACGGAGGAAAGGGGACTCTTCGGTCCAGTAAAGAGACCAGGGAGGGGGTAGAAAGCAAGATGCGGAGCAGGGATACAGCTCAGTCAGCAAAGTACTTACGTAGCACGTATGAAACCCTGGGTTGTATTTCCATTTTTTTTATAAGTTGGTCTGGTATCCCAGCACTCAGGGGATTGAGGCAGACGGATCAAAAATTTAAGGTCATTCCTGACTACACAGCAAGTTCGAGGCCAGCATGAGCTACATGAAACCCTATCTCAAAAAAAGGAAAAAAGTTAAGTAAGGAAGATGACTCCAGCATCTGAGTCTCATCCCTTAGGCACTCCCAAGAAGGCTCCCTGCATCTCAGTTGCCATATTGGCTTGTCTTTCCATCTCTCCGTCTGTGGCCCATGACGGTGTGGCTGCCTCCAGCCTCCAGCTGCTCTCTGTCCTGAAGAAGTCCCTGGGCCCCTGCTTTCCTCACCCACTTGCCAAGTTTGCTGAGAGGATATTAAATCAGACTTTCATCTGCTTCATTTCATTCTGATGATTTTGAGCTACTGGGATTTTCAATTTGAAAGGGAATATTTGGATACAGCAATGCCCACAGGATAGCGCCGGCACGATCAGCATTAAAGGGCACTCAGAGCGTTCTGACGGCAGCAGGGGGAGTCTGTGTACAGACGCGCCAGTTGAAGACCTCTGGTCAAAGCAGCAGATGGCCCCAAGGGAGCTGTAGTTATGTGTAGGAGTTTAAATCAGAATTTCAATATAAAATACAGGGCTCCAAGGGTAGAAGGCCTTCTATTCAAACTGCTACCTGCTGATTCAGCTCGGCTCAATTTCATGTACTTACCGCACTGAGTGGAGAGAGATAACCACAAACTATAGACCTCACCAGCCTCATTTATGGTGTGAGCTTCGGCTATGCTAGCCCAACCCAGACTCCCTCTGGAACTCACACGCTTGCTTTCAACCATCATGTCTCAAGATAACCTACCGCATCTTCTCTGTGGAGCACATTCCTCCCTTACCCATGTGTTTATGTGAACATCTGCCTTTGCCCACAGGATGCTGCGTTTGCATGAACATCTGTCCCCTGTCCACGTGATGCTATACCAACAAGAACATCTGACCCCTAGTTGTCATTTTTTCTGTATTTGTCCTGAGTCTGATCGCTTTTGTGTCCCACAGACCCTAGTCCGAGTTCTCAGCACCACAACCCGAGAGCCTTGTTCCTATCAAGACTAGTGAGTTGGTACAATGAACAGGGAGGGGACTATGATGTGTCCTTAGGATTGTATTTGAACTATAAAAAAAAGAAGTTCATCATTTGTTAATTGCACATTGGAGTCAAGGCTTCATCTCAAGACAAGGATAAACCAGTGTGCTGGGAGCATCCAGCTCCTCAGAATCCTATGTCCTCACTAGTGACTCAAGGAGATGAATATCAGCAGACAAAGCCTGGCTGAAGACGAAGGGAGAAGTTCCAAGATGGAGTGCCCATGTGAACCGATCTAGAAGAAAAAGGAAGCTGGACAAAGGCAGACGGGAGTCAGTATGGAGGAGATGAGAGCTAGTCAGAGAGACCCTCCCTCATCATAGCGGACCGCATTGCACAGACAAGGGATACAGAGAGCTGAGAGCTGAGCACCAGCGTCCACCTCGCTCAGCTTCCTGACCACAGACACAATGTCAGCAGCTGCCTCTGGCTCCCACTGCCAAGTTTCCTTGCCGTGACAGACCTCACCTTTGAACTGGGAGCCAGAGCAGATCCATCCTTCCTTAAGTCACTTTTGTCCAGGATTTTGTCACTGTGGAGACAGAGCAACTGACTTCCATTGGGGGCACAAGGATGGCATCGTTCTGACTTCCTCTGCCGCTCTGATGAAACCAGCTCAACCAGAAAAGCCTGCAGTTGCACTCACAGTTCGGGGTCCAGTCCACCGTGGCAGGGAGGCCATGGCAGCCAGCGCTCAGACATCCATCACACCGCCCCTGCACTAAGGAAGTCGATTGCGTGAACTGGAACTCCGTTCACGCACTCCTCAGTCCAGATCCCCAGCCTCCCTTGGTGAGGTGGGTTCTTACCACGTCCATTGTCTAGTCTAGATAATCCCTCCCGCGAGGCCCAGAGGCTTGTCTCCTGTTATGTTGGCAGTCAGCACTAGCCATCACAGTCAGTAAAGGTGGGATCCATACCCACTCCAGTTTTAAGGCCTCTTCAGTCACGTGATTCTTTCACCTCAGTGCCGCTCATTTCAATGACATTCGGTCTTGAGATCTGGAGCCAAAAGCTGCCTGGCAATTTGGCAGCACCAACCAACCACTTTAGCATGGCAGACTTTAGATGGAGCAGTTCTATGTAGAATGATGCGAAGAATTCCTCTTATGTACTGGTCCTGAGATGAGTGTAAGGTTGTTTGCATCAGGGATTTTCTGTTGCTCACAATTCTTTTTTTGTTTGTTTGTTTTTTTACTTTTTATTTGAAAACAATTAACATTTACAAAAAGCCACAAGAATGAAAACAGTCCATCACATGCTCCCAAGCCATTTGCCTGGACTCTGAATTAATAAATTATTCCATTCTCATTACATCCCTCGTTCTCCCTTAGTCACAGGAACAAAGACTTCTGACCTGAGAGCCCCTTATCCCCACCCCTCAGAGAGCATTCTGAGGATGCTGTCTTCGATAGCCATGGTATCTTTTTCAGCGTAAGCAAAGTTTGCATGGAAACGGCTTTCATTCAAGCTCCTTTCCACATTCCATTTTACCAGCTGACCCGAAAATGTCCTTTAGATTTTTTTTTTGACTCTCTTACAAAATGCTTAGGTTGCCTTTAGTTTTCATGACTCTTGGATCCCATTTATCCTGGAACATTTCCACACTCTTTCCTGGTCTCTTAGGGCCTGACGCTGGTGAGGGGTACAATCGGGTTCTAGCAGAACACTCACAGCTGCGTGCTCTGTGCCTCCTTGTGGCTGGATTAAGGTTATACCATTCCTGAGTGAAAACTCCAGAGTGATGCTCCGTCCTTCCAGCTAAGGCTCTGTGACGTCCCCTCAGCCTCGCTGGCAGACTAGCTTTAATCACCTTGCCGAAGCATTACCTGATTTGTCCTTGTGCGGTGGTTGTAATAAAGGACATGATACAATGGTCTTGCACACGTAGAATCCCCCAGGCTTGCCACTTTCTAACGTTCAGAAGCAATTCACTTTGCAGAAAAATGAAAGGAATGGTCTTCTAAAAGCCCAGGGCAGGGGGACAATCTAGGAGGTAATAAGAAAAGTGGCACCCTAAAGTCTAAGGATCAAACCAATGGTTAGCCTACAGCATCATCCATCTCTCAGGCAGGAGCTTAGACCCAGGAAACAAGGGTGGAAATAAAAGGACCCCTGTGGCTAGTATATCACATAACACACTAGAGAAACCTGCTTCCCAGGTTCATTGCCTCGGCTTTGAGGGTTTAGGCCTTGTCTCAGTCTTTATCTGTGAGTTTAAAAGATACTGGGAGGATCTCAGACAACAGAGATGCATTTCCCACAGTTCTAGAGGCTGGGAAGTTCAGGATCAAGACAGATTCTATGTCCAGCACCTGCTTGACAGGTGGCACCTCTCCTTGTATCCTCACAAATGCTGGAACGGTTGAGGGAGCTCTCTGAGTCCCCTTATAAAGGCCCTTATCCCATTCGCGTAGTTCTGCCTGATGACAAAATCACCTCCCAAAGTCCCTGACCCCTCACACCATCACACCCTGCAACACAGAGGAAATTATGTCCAATTTAGAAGTACACAGCCAGCCCATGATCAGTGGAAATTCCGTGTTCCAGATGCGGGCAATGTGTAGGCAGGATAGCAGCCCTCAAAGACACCCTTGTTCAACACTCAGAACCTGTGACTATACATCCAATGTGGCAAAGGAGACGTGGGCTGTTGTTTTACAGAATCTGGGATGAGGAGATAACCAAGGGAGACCCCAACCTGGTCACAGGGTCCCTAGATGCAAAGGACCTTCATGGATGGAGGGCAGCCAAGATGGAGAGGCAGAAAGAAGCTCGGTAAGATGGAAATAGCCAGCCCTGGCTTTACTAGCCCTGAAGATGGGGAAAGGTCAGGAACAGGAAGAGGGAGGGGACCAGCCTCTGGACGCTTAAGTCCCTGCTGACCTACAACAAGCCAATGGAACCTCAGTCCTGGTCGGGGCGGAGGGTTGCTCAATTTGCAAGATAGCAAATGGGTGTCACGTGTAGCATACTGTATGAGAACTAAAGAAAATAAGCACAGAAAGTGACAAATTTTTCCTTCTGTGTGTCCTTTCTTCAAAAACCACCTGAGGATGTGCTCCAGCAAAAAGGATAAGTAAATGAGTAAGGGGTGGGAAGAGAGGATGGAGTTGTGGGGGAAGGTGCAGTCAGTTCTGAGTTAACGTGTATGACTGACAAGGACCAACGCCTCAGACCCAAAACCTTCCTCCCAATGAGGCTCCCAGAGTGACTCCCAGAGTCACAGAAAAGCCTTCCTCTGGTCTAAGAGTATCACAAAAGATCAACCAGTATATGCAAAAGTTAGCCGCTGCAGCTTCCTCCTCCTGGATGACTGGAACCCCAGACTGCTCCTTCCAGAGACCTCTCACCAAGGCTTGCCAAGGTATCCTTCTCATGATGCACATAATAAAGATGCTGATCTGAGTTGTGGCATGGTTGACGATGCTCTGTCTGAGCGAGCATTGCCCACTTAATCCCGGCTTTTCTGTACATGTGTCTGTCTGTCCTTCTTTCATCTTCAGTCAGGTTTCTACAACCAAACTGTGCTAGACTGGGAACTAACGTCTTCATTTTAACAGTAGGACAGTGGACAAGAGAAGCCCAGCTATGTGGCTCACACGACCCAAGAGCAGTATGCAGAGCACAGCAGAGGCAGGTACCATCCATCCATTTCCAGAAGCCATGCTCAGAGGACACGCACTGCAAAATCAGGCTGCTCTGGGCAGCCGGGAGTCTCCTTATTCAAAGGCCCAAAACTCCACACATGCTGTCTGCCCGTGAGAGCCGATGGCCGGAAGGCCCTCCACTATAAATCTCAGGGGACAGAGGGGACTTGACACAAGCTTTAATGAAAAGCCAACTCTAAGTGTAGAGCATCATAACCTTCCAATCCAGGTAATGAAACATCTTGGGGGTGGGGAAGAAGGGAGGGCTTCTCCCGTGGCTATAGCAGGAATTAGATGCTTAGATGCATTGTTTAGAGTTACCCAATTAAAAGTAGAACTTAATAGGTGGTACAGCTTTCAGGAAGGGGAAGGCAGGAGGGCTGAAGACAGAGCCTCATCTGTTCCAGCAGGAAGCGGATAGATGGTGTTTAGTGTTGATAAATCAAGAGAGCTGCAAGAGCAATCGTTTAGAGATGTGGATGTAACCACCAGATGATTAAAGAAGACAGACTGTTAAGGGCAGCTTTGCTCGGAGAAATGAACCAAGTCGAGGAGAAGTAGAGCAAAGCATAGGTGAGTGGCGGTGTGTGTCCTCTGTACTATTTGGTCCCCAGACAGGTAGACATGTTACTTTTACAGGGGAAGGAAGAAAGGAAGGGAAAGGGAAGGGAACCAGGGAAGAGGGAGGAGAAAGGGGGAGGGAAAGAAGGAAGGAAAGACCTAGGCAGGAAGGGAAAGGGAAGTGTTGCTGCAAGAACGTTCCCCAACAGGCCCTGGGACTCACTCTTCCTTCTCAGGCTATGCCAGCCCCAGCCCACATGCACCCTGTAGTGTTGCCCTCCACTGCTAGGTAGAGTGCTTCAGAGATCCTCACGGGTCCTGCCTGCTGCAGAGGGAGGACAGAGAGGGGAAGTCTTATGGTGGGGAGCACAGGAAGGCCCTGGCCTCTGCCGGGATGACATGCTCCCCAAGGAGATTCCATCATTTAGAAACAAGAGATTTCAACAGAAAGACAAAGCCTTCCTCCTCTTCTTCCTTCTCCCTCTCCCCCTCCTCCTCCCTTCTTCCTCCTCCTCTTCTTCCTCTTCCCCTTCATCCTTAATCCCCTCCTCTTCCTCCTCCTGTCTCCAGGCATCCTAAGAAGAGTAAAATAAAGTCAAAACTCTCTGACAAAACGCAAGGGAAAGGAAGAGGCTATCTTTGTTTGGAGCCACGGGATCAGCCAGTACCCATAAGACCCCTGTCCATCTCAGAACAAGACAGATGAGGAGGAAGTAACAGAAGTGGAAGCCAGTGAAGGGCTTGTTCATAAACAGGTCATCCCCATAGGCAGCTTCAGCTGGCTCCCCTAGGCTGTCTAAGAGGACACAGACTCCAGCTCTTGACAGAAGACCCTACTGGGTGGGTGCCACCATTAGGTCTCATGTTATGAGTTCCACATTGCCCACTATCTTCCCTCTTGTCCATCCTCCTCAGTCTCTCAGCCTACTCAATATTCAGCTAACTTCACTACACGATTCAACTCCTACTCCCTTTGTCCTCCGAACCACAACCTCAGAAATTTCTCCTCTCCCACCCGAGTGTTTTCGGGTGCTGGAATCTGGAAATTACCATGAAATGCCTAGTCGGATGAGTATCTTCCACAAGACCAATTATGAGCTACTCAGGCATGCAAGATTTGTTTCATCATAATTTATTGAAGCTACATCTGCAAAACTGTATTAATACTTTTACCCATGGTAGGGGGCAAAAAATATTTAGTGAGAGAATGGATAAATGAATGAGTGACTCAAATATGGACTATCAGCCCAGACAGGGAGATAACCTCATTACTTAGAATTGAGTGTTTTAATGTTATTCATTAAAATACATTCTATCTGTATTTGTGATATATGAATGCTTAAAATTCATGGAGAAAATGAGCGTTTTAATTACAAAAGGCTGGAGTCATTAATAATTTAAAGACCATCGTTCAGCATCCCCCTCTAAGTCTGCTAAACTGCTGTGGACAAAACAGACAAGCCAAGGACACAGCCAAAGGGCCAGTCAGCCCAAGAAGAGAAGAGACTGGAGGAAGAGCAATTACTTCCTTACTTGTGGGCGCAGAAGGGCTGAAACCTGCCCAAGTGTCTGAGGCCCAAGGATATTGCAGAAGGATAAGAAGAGGGGCCTCCTGGGGACCTCTGGGTGTTCCAATCTCTACTGACAGGCAGACCCTCTAACTTCCTTCTCCCATCCAGCAGCCCTTCCCTGCTCAAGGCATTCTCCCCATTGCTAAAAAGCCTGCAGTGTCTACCAGGATTCCCTCACTGGCTCTGTGTCTGCCACAAGGAAGGACCCATGCCTTGTATCAGGCTCACACTGCAGAGATGTAGTAAAGACAATGTACTCCAAGAACCAAAGCCCACCACAGTCTCCTGTCTCTACACTGTAGTGAAGGCCCAGCATGTAAGAGGTATTTACTTTACCAGTGGTCTCATTGCCCATGGACCCCTCACCCATTTAGCAGACTATCCAACTAGGAGAGTGCCCCCACTTCTCAAAGAAGCCAAGGCCAAAGAGTGAAGAGCTTCCTTAGGGCTCCACAGGCAATGTCTAAAATGCAAATAAATGTTGAGCCCCCCTGCCCCACCCCAACAAGAGAATGAATAGCCATGCCCTGGGCTGGTACCTCACTAGGAGCAGGGTGCTGATCTCTCATTGAGAGGTTTGTCCTCAGGATCTGGGCTGAACTGGGAATTTCACCTGACCAGTCAGGAAGCATTATAGACTTGTATTCTTTTAAGTAACAGTGTGAAATGGAATGAGGAACCACAAATACCTTCTGCCACCTCACAGAGACATGCCTGCCAAGGCATGTTGCCCAACACCAACCCACTAGTTACATTCTGTTTGCACTTAAAATGCACATTTTCCAAATTGGTTTAACTCAAAACGAAAAAAAAATAACTATTCAACTATTCTAGAAATATTTTTGAAAAAAACAACACACTCCATCTGTGCTCTAAACGTAAAACCATCTTAATTAGTATGGGAAAGAAGGGTGACTCTCGGCTGTTTCTGAAACAAACAGGAATTTTCATCACTGTGTGTCCTTGATGTCCCAAACAAGATACCTCACAGTGGGAAGGAAGTGTTGGGCTTCTTGCCTGCCCATTACTCTCCAAAGCACCACCCTTCCCTCCCACAGCCTCTGTTCACTCTCCTGCAAACCTGTGGAGATGCTCCCAGCTCTGGGAAGTCCTCCCAGATCATCCCCTGTTCTGGGACAGCATTTCTGCATAGTGTTCTCTGTTCTGCTCATCACCCTGAATTACATTGGTATTGGAGCTCAAAAAGCCAAACTTTCTGGATGATGACTATGTCTTATCAACCACAAAATTCTCACAGTGAACAAGCCACCAAATGGTCCATGGAAACTGCAGGAAAGCCAGGAGAACCATTGCTCTAATGTCCACCTCCCCCTCCACCCTGTCATAACCTCCATCCTTATTGATCAGTCGCTCCAGCAACCCAGACACTCCACCTACAGCCCACAACCAGGCCTGAAGCAGATTCTCAACCCCTGATGTGCTGTCAAAGTGAAATGTATTTTAGTTATCCAGCCTCCTTTAGTATCTGATTTCCTTTTAATGGGCCCACTAGGACCTGTGCCTGGGGCTTTCCCAGCATTAAGAAGTTCAGAGCCTGGGAAGAATGCTCACTGGGGGCTTGCTTGTTTCACTCCATCCACTGTCTTCTCTGCCTGTCAAAGGAATGACTTCTTCACCTCAAATTGCCTCCCCACACATACCTGAATGTTGCCCCCAGCTTTGAGTGACTTTAACAAAACTTTCAAGAATCCCTGTTAGATAAATTGGCAATTGCCTTTTGAAGCAAATCTGTTATCCATCACAAGTGTGGTCCCAGCGGTTCATAAACAATAGGAGTCTTGGACTGGAGCAAGAGCTCAGCTGGTAAAAATACTTGCCATGCAAGCATAGGGACCTCAGTTTGATTTCCCAGAACCCACATTCAATAAAAGCCAGGCACGGCAGGATGTATTCAGTATCCCAGGGCTAGGAGGCAGATGCAGGTTGACAGGCCAAAACAGGCAGGCCCCTGGGGTGTGATGGCCAAGGGGATGGCCAAGCAGTCTGGTCTGCTTGGCAAGGTTCAGAGAGTTGAGAGACCCTGCCTCAAAACAGTAAGATGAAGGGCACCTGAGGGATGACAGCCAGGGTTGTCGTCTGTGCATGAGCAGACACATATCTACACACACACACACCACAAAACAGGAAATCTTTTACTATCACTCCAATTGAATAAGTCTCTCTTCCCTCATTTGCATGACTCATTATCAGCAACACAACTTCACCATGAGAGAGAATAGAGCTGGCAGCCGACATCATTGTATTTCAAGCCTAATTTGGAATGGTCCCTTGTGCAGATGGCAGCAAACCTCATGGCCTGCGACTCAGAATGGAACCATCACTTGTCGTAGAGGAAAGGGGCACACTGAACTCCTAGGCCAGCAGAGCAACAGCCAACAAGCTGCCGCCATGATGGCTGAGCACCACAGCGCTGGCTGCAGTGAACCAAGCCAATCCACTTAAAACCAGAAAAGTAACTTTCCATCTAAACACACTTCCTGCTGTGAGCCTGTGTTCACACCCTGACTCAAAAAATAAGCAAATCAAAACACACAAACACACCTTAAGTCCTAATGCCCATATTTACCGACCTGGTCTTATTTGGGAAAAGATCAAGACAAAGTCATTTGTGTCTTCCAGCCCAGTATGACTGTTGCTAGCAAAAGAGATAGCAGTATGGGCGTGGTACTAATACACACCTACAATCCTAGCATTTGGGAGGTGGAGACAGGTAGATCAAGAGTTTGAGGCCAGCCTGAGCTAAAACTCTGACTCAACAAAGAAAAGGGAGGGGAAAATCTAGACAGACATGAAGATGGTCATGTAATGATGAAACAGGGGCAGGAACGATATAGCTCCAAGTTAAACTAGTCTAGGCAGCAATTGTTGGACATTTCCTATTTGTGGACAAGACTTGAGCACTGTCTAGACAGGAGAGCAATAGCAAACTAACAAAGAACACTTGGGAAGATGCTTATGCTGAGGTATGCACAGAGCTTCCGCATGGAGAGTCCAACAGCTATGGGGACTGGGTGCTCAAGAACAGTGTCTCTGGGGAAGGACATTCAGGCTGAGGGCTGCCTGAGGAGAAGGGGCCATTCCTGGAAGAGGCGGTGGCCAACATAAAAACCTGAGGTGGGAAATGAGTAACATATTTGGGGACAGAAAGCATGCATTGTTGTCGGGATTTCTGTCCTGCCCAGTTCCTGCAAATGTTAAGTCCCAAAGAAATCACACAGAGGTCTACATTAGTTATAAACTAATTGGCCCATTAGCTCAGGCTTCTTTTTTTTATTTTATTTTTTTAGATTTATTTATTATGTATTCAGTGGTCTGCCTGCATGTATCCCTGCAGGCCAGAAGAGAGCACCAAATCTCATTACAGATGGTTGTGAGCACATGTGGTTGCTGGGAATTGAACTCAGGACCTTTGGAAGAGCAGGCAAAGCTCTTAACCACTGTAGCTCAGGCTCCTTATTAACTCTTATAACTTTTATTAGCCCATTATTCTTGTCTATGTTAGCCACGTAGCTCAGTACCTTATTTAGAGAGGCAGTCACATCTTACTTCTTCTGTGGCTGGGTCACAACTGCAGACTAGGACTTCCTTCTTCCCAGAATTCTCCTGTTCTCATTGACCTGCTTCTACTTCCTGTCTTGTTGTCCCGCCTATACTTCCTGCCTGTCTACTGGCCAATCAGCATCTATTTAAAATATAATTGACAGAATACAGACCATTGTCCCACACCAATGCATCCTGCAGATTATAGGGGACACATGCAGCAGGGCTGGGGTGAACTAGGATGATATTCACAGGGTGTCTTGATCCTAAAACTCTTGTCCACACCCCACCCTTTGGCATTTCTTATGTCATAAACAGGGTATTCAAAGATAATAAATAAATATAATATATATACATATATATGTGTATATATATATATATTCTCTGGCAAGTTGGGCAGCCAGAAATGCAAAGGATGAGTTCTTAGAGGGACCACAGTATGGGCTGCTCCAGGCCTCAGTCCTTACTTCCCTGACTGTGGGGTCTCTTTGATGCTCCTTGGCTCAAAAAGACATAACTCCCAATATCATCTTCACATAGTAGAAGCCTTCCTTTTGTGTCCCAGACTCGCTCTCCCAAGGATACCATCGCGTTAATGTTAAGGTCCACCTGAACAGTGCAGCTGATCCCATCTCAACCCAGTTATCACAGCAAAGACTATTGCCAAACCAGCCACATTCACATGTACCACTGCTTCCAGCAGTACCACGAAAGGTTTCTCTTCTCCAAAGCATTCCACCTACCTTAGGAGGGAGTAGGAAAGCCCCCCGCCATGACCAAGGGAGACCTCCATGTGACCCATACATGGAGGTGACATAGCCCAGGTGGCCACAGATACAAAGACACTTTGTGCACAGAGAAGAGGGTGGGCCCAGACCTACAAAATCGACCATTGAAGACCAGGTAGGAGCAAGGATGCTTGTGTGAACACCAGGAAGATAATGACAGCTGATAGTCCATCCATCCCAACCATCCCAGGCACAGATATTTGCAAGACATCAACATGATACAACATGTAGCCCCAAACAAAAGAGAAGGCAACCATGAGCCAACTGATAGCACACATTCACACCTGGAGGGGTAGCCCACATGACACATGACAGAGCGGCAGGTCAATAGCACACGTTCACACCTGGAGGGGTAGCCCAAAGACACATGACAGAGAGGCAGGTCAATAGAAATATTTCCTCTCTATAAGACTGGCCTTCCGCTGAGGGCCTGGCAACCATCATAGGGAACCTGCAATAGCCACCAAGCCCAGATTGCCCTGCTCAGTAACCCATGTGACCAGCACAGGGGAGGAGCATGAAGCTTCTCTGCAGGTCCCTGAACTCAGTGTATCACCTTCCTCCCTGCTGGCAACTGAGCTCTGAACCCCAGGAATTCTAGGGCAGGTCTGGCAAAAAGGAAAACAGAATTCTGTCACTGCATAACTTAGCTATCTTCTCCAGAAGATCCCACTTGGGCTGCCAGGGCATTAGGACAGAAGTGTCATGCTGTTACCCAGCTAGTGCAGAAAAGACTTGGAGACCCCAGGGTTACCAAAGCCCAGACAGGTAAACAATAAGGCAGAGAAGAGTCTTAAGCAGGCACCAGGATCAGACAAGCAGAGAACAGCACTGCAGAGCAAAGACTGAGCCACCAATGAGCATGGAAGAGCCTTCCTTCTTCCTTTGGCTCTCCTTCAATTCTTCACCCTAAAATAGATTTTTTTAAACAAAAAAGTAACATGTGACCTGGTTAAAAAATGTGAGCATTTTCCTCTGGTTTTCCCAGAAATGGCTAAAATAAACTCCCTGGAAGACTTGTTGTATACTTTTACAGACATAGAAGTACGTAAGTCATCCAACGCTGCTCGGGTGTGGGGGTGCACACGGAAGATGAGGCAGGAGGGCTTGAGTTCCAGGGCAGCCTGGCCTACAGAGTGAATTCAAGGTCACCCTGCTGGGCTGGAGAGTTTTATGTCAACACAAGCTAAAGCTATCTGAGAAAAGGGAAACACAATTAAGAAAATCCTCCATAAGCAAGCCTGTAAGGCATTTTTTTAATTAGTGATGGTTGGGAGAGGGCCCAGCCCATTGTGGGTGGTGCCATCCCGGGTGGTTGTCCTGAGTTCTACAGGAAAGCAGGCTGAGCAGACTAGGAGGGGTAAGCATCAGCTCCTGCCTCCAGGTTCTTGCCCTGTTTGAGTTCCTCCCCAACTTGCTTTTGGGACGTGGTGTTTCATCACAGCAATAGATGTTTGGTCTTCATAGGAAGATGCCAGCTGAAGAAACAAAATGCTCCTTAGAGCCTCAGTTCTATGCCACCTCGTGTGACTTTAAGGAAAAAAGAATTTATTTCAACTTCCATTCCATCACTGAGGGAAATCAGGGCAGGAACTCAAGTAGAAACTTGAAGCAGAGAGCGTGGAAGAATGCTATTTGCTGGCTGACTTATAGACCCAAGCTTAGTTAGCTTTCTTTTTTATCTTTTTTTTTACATTTTTATTGTTTTTATTGAGCTATATATTTTTCTCTGCTCCCCTCCCTTTCTCTTTTTTCCCCTTCAACCCTCTCTCATGATCCCCATGCTCCCAATTTACTCAAGAGATCTTGTCTTTTTCTACTTCCCATGTAGATAAGATCTGTGTATGTCTCTCTTAGGGTCCTCATTGTTGTCCAGGTTCTCTGGGATTGTGATTTGTAGGCTGGTTTTCTTTGCTTTATGTTTAAAAGCAACTTATGAGTGAGTACATATGATAATTGTCTTTCTGGGTTACGTCACTCAATATGATGTTTTCTAGCTCCATCCATTTGCCTGCAAATTTCAAGGTGTCATTTTTGTCTGCAGTGTAGTACTCCATTATGTAAATGTACCACATTTTCCTTATCCATTCTTCAGTCAAGGGGCATTTAGGTTGTTTCCAGGTTCTGGCTATGACAAACAATGTTGCTATGAACATAGTTGAGCACATGTCTTTGTAGTGTGGTTGAGCATCCTTTGGATATATACCCAAAAGTGGTATTGCTGGATCTTGAGGAAGGTTGATTACTAATTTTCTGAGAAATTGTCCTAGTGATATCCAAAAAGGGGCTGTACCAGTGTGCACTCCCACCAGCAGTGCAGGAGTGCTCCCTTTACCCCACAACCTCCCCAGCATAAGTTGTCATCAGTGTTTTTGATCTTGGCCATTCTTACAGGTGGGAGATGGAATCTCAGAGTTGTTTTGATTTGCATTTCTCTGATGGTGAAGGATGTTGAGCATTTCCTTAATTGTCTTTCAGCCATTTTAGATTCCTCTGTTGAGAGTTCTCTGTTTAGGTCTGTACCCCGTGTTTTATTGGATTATTTGTTCTTTTGATGACCAATTTCTTAAGTTCTTTGTATATTTGGAGATCAGCCCTCTGTCAGATGTGGGGTTGGTGAAGATCTTTTCCCATTCTGTAGGCTGCTGTTTTGTCTTGTTGACCATGTCCTTTGATTTACAGAAGCTTCTCAGTTTCAGGAGGTCCCATTTATTAATTGTTTCTCTCAGTGTCTGTGTTACTGGGGTTATGTATAGGAAGTGATTCCCTGTGCCAATGTGTTCAAGTGTACTTCCCACTTTCTCTTCTATAATGATCAGTTTGGCTAGCTTTATGTTGAGGTCTTTGATCTATTTGGACTTGAATTTTCTGTATGGTGATCGATATGGATCTATTTTCATCCTTCTTCATGTTGAAATCCAGTTATGCCAACACCATTTTTTCACTATGCTTTCTTTTTTCCATTTTATATTTTTTGCTTCTTTGTCAAAAATCTGGTGTTCTTAGGTGTGTGGGTTGATAGCTGAGTCTTTGATTCACTTCCATTGATTCTCCTTTCTGTTCTTATGCCGATACCAGGCTGTTTTCAGTACTGTAGCTCTGTAGTAGAGTTTGAAGTGAGGGATTGTGATCCCTCCTTATTGTACAGGATTCCTTTATTGTACAGGATTGTTTTGTCTATACTGGGTTTTTTGCTTTTCCATATGAAATTGAGTATTGTTCTTTAGAGGTCTGTGAAGAATTTTGCTGGGATTTTAATGGACATTGCATTGAATCTGTAGATTGCTTTTGGTAAGATTGCCATTTCTACCTACCCAAGAGCATGGGAGATCTTTCCATTTTCTGGTGTCTTCTTCAATTTTTTTCTTCAAAGATTTAAAGTTTTTGTCATATAGGTCTTCCACTTGTTTGGTTAGAGTTACTCCAAGATATTTTATGCTATTTGTGGCTATTGAGAAGGGTGATGTTTCTCTGATTTCTTTCTCAGCCCATTTATCATCTGTGTACAGGAGGGCTACTGATTTTTTTTAATCTTGTATCCTGCTATATTTCTGAAGATGTTTATGAGTTGTAGAAGTTCCTTGGTAGAATTTTTTGGGTCACTTATGTAAACTATCATATCATCAGCAAACAGTGAGAGTTTGACTTGTTCTTTTCTGATTTGTATCCCCTTGATCTCCTTTTGTTGTCTTATTGCTCTAGCTAGAACCTCAATAACTATATTGAATAGACATGGAGAGAGTGGACAACCTTGTCTTGTTCCTGGTTTCAGTGGGATCACTGGGAGTTTCTCTCCATTCAGTTTGATGTTAGCTGGCTTGCTGTATATTGCCTTAATTATGTTTAGGTATGCTCCTTGTATCCCTGCTCTCTCCAAGATCTTTATCATGAAGAGATGTTATATTTTGTCGAAGGCTTTTTCCAGCATCTAATAAGATGATCATGTGGGGTTTTTTTTCAGTTTGTTTGTATGGTGGATTACATTGACATATTTTCATATGTTGAACCATCCCTGCATCTCTGGAATGAAGCCGACTTGATCATGGTGGATGATTTTTCTTATGTGTTCTTGGATTCTGCTTGCCAGTATTTTATTGAGTATTTTTTTTGCATTGATGTTCATGAGTGAGATTGGTCTGTAATTCTCTTTCTTAGTAATATCTTTCTGTGGTTTGGGTATGAGGGTAATTGTAGCCTCATAAAAAGAGTGTGGCAATGTTCCTTCTGTTTCTATTATATGGAACAATTTGAGGAGTATTGGTATTAGTTCTTCTTTGAAAGTCTTGTAGAATTCTGAGCTGAAACCATCTCGTCCTGGGCTTTTTTTGGTTGGAAGACTTTTGATATTTGTTTCTATTTCTTCAGCAGTTATAGGTCTATTTAATTTGCTTATCTGGTCTAAATTTAATTTTGGTAAGTGATATTTATCCAGAAAGTTGCCCATTTCATTTACATTTTCCAATTTTGTGGAGTACAAGTTTTCTAAGTATGATCTAATAATTTTCTGGATTTCCTCCGTGTCTGTTGTTATGTCCCCCTTTTCATTTCTGATTTTGTTAATTTGGATATTCTCTCTTTGCCTTTTGGTTAGTTTGGATAAAGGTTTGTCTATTTTGTTGATTTTCTCGAAGAACAAACTCTTTGTCCCATTGATTCTTTGTATTGTTTTTTGTTTGTTTGTTTCTATTTTGTTTATTTCAGCTCTCAATTTGATTATTTCCTGTCATTTAGTTCTCCTGGTGAGTTTGTTGCTTTTTGTTCTAGAGTTATCAAATGTTCTGTTAACTCACTAGTGTGGAATTTTTCCAGCTCCTTTATGTAGGCATTTAGTGCTATGAACTTTCCTCTTAACACTGCTTTCATTGTGTCCCATAAATTTGGGTATGTTGTGTGGTCATTTTCACTGAATTTTAGGAAGTCTATAATTTCTTCCTTTATTTCTTCCTTGACCCATTGATGCTTCAGGTGAGTATTGTTTAATTTCCATGTGCTTGTGGGCTTTCTGGAATTAGTGTTGCTGTTGAATTCTAATTTTAAGCTATGCTCATCTGATAAGATACATGGGGTTATTTCAAATTTTTTTTGTATCTGTTGAGGTTTACTTTGTTACCTAGTATGTGATCAGTTTTTGAGAAGGTTCCATGAGGTGCTGAAAAGAAGGCATATTCTTTTATATTTGGATGGAATGATCTATAGATGTCTGTTAAGTCCATTTGAGTCATAATATCTGTTAGTTCCCTTATTTCTCTGTAAATTTTCTGTCTGACAGATCTGCCCAGTGGTAAGAATGGGGTGTTGAAGTCTCCCAGTATTAGTGTGTGGAGTTTAATGTGTGATTTAAGTTTTAGAAGTGTTTCTTTTACGTATAAGGGTGCCCTTGTATTTGGAGCATGGATGTTCAGTATTGAGAATTTCTCTTGATGCATTTTTCCTGTGACTAATATGAAATGTCCTTCTTTGTCTCTGTTTATTGATTTTAGTTTGAAGTCTATTTTGTTAAATATTAGGATAGCTACACCAGCTTTTTTTCTTAGGTCCATTTGATTGAAAAAAAATTTTTCCAACCCTTTACTCTGAGTCAATGTCTGTCTTTGAAGTTGAGATCTGTTTCTTGTATGTAGCAGAAGGTTGGATTCTGGTTTTGTATCTAATCTGTTAGCCTGTGTCTTTTTATAGGTGAGTGGAGTCCATTTATATCAAGGGATATTAATGACCAGTGATTGCTAGCTCTTGTCATTTTAGTTTTCGTTGTTGGTGATGTTATTGTGTGTGTTTTCCCCTTCTTTGGGATTTGCTGCTGTGAGATCATCTATTGCCTGTGTTTTTGTGGATGTAGCCAACTTCCTTGGGCTGGAATTTTCCTTCTAGTACTTTGTGTAGGGCTGGGTTTATAGCTAGGTATTGGTTAAATCTGGTTCTGTTGTGGAATATCTTGTTTTGTCCATCTATAGTGATTGAAAGTTTTGCTGGGTATGGTAGTCTGAGCTGGCATTCGTGGTCTCTTAATGTCTGCATAACACTTGACCAGAACCTTCTGATTTTCACTGTTTCCATTGAGAAGTTAGGTGTAATTCTGATAGGTCTGCCTTTATATGTTACTTGGCCTTTTTCCTTTCCAGCTCTTTATATTCTTTCTTTATTCTGCATGTTTAGTGTTTTGATTATTATGATGCAAGGGGACTTTTATTTTATCCAGTCTATTTGGTGTTCTGTAAGCTTCTTGTATCTTCATATGCATATCTTTCTTTAGGTTGGGAAAGTTTTCTTCTATGATTTTGTTGAATATATTTTCTGTGCCTTTGAGCTAGAGTTCTTCTTCTATCCCTATTATTCTTAGGTTTGGTCTTTTGATGGTGCACCATACTTCCTGGACATTTGTGTTAAGCTTTTGTTAATGTGTTCTTTGACCGATGAATGTATTTCCTTATTGTATCTTCAGCACTTGAGAATCTCTCTTCTATCTCTTGTAGTCTACTGTTTATGCTTGCATTTGTGGTTTCTGATCATTTTCTCATAATTTCTGTTTCTATAATTCCCTCAGTTTGTGTTTTCTTTATTGTCTCTATTTCAGTTTTCAAGTCTTTAATTGTTTTACCTGTTTGACTGCTTTTTTGGTTTTCTTTAAGAGATTTGTTAATTTCTTCCAATTTTTTACTTGTCTTTTCCTCCATTTCTTTGAGGGAATTTTTCATTTCCTCTTTAAAGGCCTCAAACATTCTCCTAAAGTTATTTTTCAGGTCATTTTCTTCTGCTTCATCTATATTTGGTTGTTCAAATCTTGCTATTGTAGGGCCATTAGTTTTTATTGATGTCGCATTGCTCTTTGTGTCATTGAATATGTCCTTACCTTGTCTACTTATCTTTTCCTCTGATTGGTATAGTTAGAGCTAGCTGTCTTTCTCTGGTGATCAATCTTCCAGGAGCCAGTGGATCCAAGGCTCCACTGATGCAGTCAGTGCACTGGTGCAATGGTGCAGTCAGGGTCATGGTTTCAGTCACCCAGGAGGTCACTTGGTGTTCTTGGATGTCACTCAGCACTCCCTGGGGTCGCTCTGAAATACCAGGGGTCATTCAGGCCTGCTCCCACAGAGGTTTCTTGCTTGGGGCTGCTTCCGCTGAGGTAACTACCTTGGGCCCACTCCTGCAAAGGTTGCTGGCTCGGGCTTGCTACCTCAGAGGTTGCTGATTCAAGCCCTGTCTCACAGAGGTCTCTGGCTCAGGCCTGCTCCCTCAGCAGTGACTCCTTCTTACCTGCTCCTGTGGAGGTTGTTGCCTCAAGCCTGCTCCTGTGGAAGTCACCACCTTCAGCCTGCTCCAGCGAAGGTAGCTGGCTCAGGCCTGTTCCCACAGATGTCCGTGGCTTGGGCCTCCTCCCTTGGGGGTCCCTGACTAACACCCAGTCCCACAGAGGTCTCTGGCTTTGGCCTGTTCCCTCAGCAGTTGCTCCCTTGTACCTGCTCCTGTGGGAGTCACTGCCTCAGGCCTGTTCCTGCTGAGGTTGTTGGTTCCATGTGACTCTTTAATCTTCCGCCAAGAGTGCTGAAACCACCAACACCTGCATGATGAGCTCCGTTGCTACCTCAGGCTGCTATGTGGTATTTTGGTGTATGAATTAATACAACCATGTTTGATGATCAGTAAAATGATGACATTTTGAACTTGGCATAAGCATTGCTCTACACATTTGCTTGGGGTTGCTGCAGGGGCTGCTCCCTGTAGATGGCCAGGGCAAATGGTCCATGGTGAAAAGTACGAACTACTTGAATATGTTACAGTGAGAGCAGAGCCTGGGGCAAAAAGGAAAACTGGGGGCTCACACCAAGATATGGAACACTGAGAAGGAGAATAAGAGGACAGGCTGTTGGCTATGAGATAACCAAGCGAGAGTGACAAGAGGAGAGCCAGGGCTCTGAGCCAGGGATGGAAGGGCAGCTGTTCCACCCACACCCACCCACAAAGCCCTTGGGGGACATATGTTAGAAACGATCATCTTTTCCAACGCAGTTGATTGCAACAGACTAAACTGTAAGTTAGAATGGTTTCTAACAAAAACCTTCTCCCTAGGAGATCAGTTCACCACCTATATACATGGACCTAACCATGAGATAACCAAGAAAGACCAAGCTGACTCTTTGTGGCTGGCAGGGAGCTCATACTCTGTGTGATAAAGCTACAAGCTGTTCCTGTCAATGAAAAAACAGAAACCTTGATATAAATAACATCCCTTAAGATGCCCTCAATGTTGTTAGAAGGTAGTGACAGAGGCTGAGTGACTAGCAGCTAGTGGACAGTTGAGGTGAAAACTAGAGTCAGATGGGCAAAGAAGGGCTTCAACCACCCCTAACTGAACAGCACGTAATCCCTTCCCTGCTGGGGACAGGGGACAGGCATAGAGCATGTGGACACCCCTGTTGACAGAGACTGCTTGTTCATTTCTCGGCCACCCAGATCTGAATAATCACACAGAAACTATATTAATTACAGCACTGTTTGGCCAATAGTTTAGGCATATTCCTAACTAACTCTTACATCTTAAATTAACCCATTTCTAGTATTCTGTGTATCGCCACAAGGCTGTGGCTTATCTGGTAAGGTTCCAGCATCTGTCTCCTTCAGCAGCTACATGGCATATCCTTGACTCTGCCTACTCTCTCTATATATCTCTGTTCAGATTTCCCACCTGACTGTAATCTGCTAAGCCATTGGCTTCTTTATTATCCAAAGGTAATAAAACATATTCACAGCATACAGAGGGGAATCCCACATCACACCCCCACTGGCTCTGACCTTGATAACCCAGAGAATTCAGCAGTCTCAATAGAAATTACTTCAGTCTTTGTCCAGTGTCCACGATAAACCTACAGATGCCTCTATGGAAAGGAATTTGATGGCTTGTCCTCTCTTGAGAACCCTCCCTCCCTCTGGAGTTTCTCTCACATCCCCTCAACCTTGCTTTTTTTCCCAACTAATTCTCACTAAAGCCTCCTTCCACTTCACATGCTCCTTTGGGAGTCTGTCTTTAATGTACACAGACATAAGGCAGCAAACTGGGAGCCTCTATCTCATGTCAGCCTTCCAGTCTCATGCCAATCTTGATAATCATTAAAGGTCTAAGATCACCTTGAGTTCTTGGGTCATGCAGCATGGTTTTTATTACACCATAGTTTGAATTTTTCACATAACCAAATTTGCCAATATTTTTCTTTATGCTATGTGCAGTAAAATCACATCTGCTTGTGATAAGCTAATAATGAATGCCAAAATATGCATCATTTTCTAATCTTCAGAACCTCTTTCTTTATCTGAAAGTGGATCTTTTTACAAAAATTACATGGGTTTATTTTTCATTTGCAGAACCTAGACTTTATGTGTGGAGGTGAGAACCATTTAGGAAGAAAAAGGATATGGGGGTGGGGGAAGAGAGGGTAATGGGAGCTCATTACATACATACATACATTTAAAATGCCGAGATGAAGCCTGTTATCTTGCACAATTAAGAGAGGGGATCTTGGTGAGGGGGATAAAGTTCAGGATCTTAGCACACGATCATCCTGAATTCCCTGGGTGGATGTCGGTAGCATCACATTAGCCTTAGGATGGAGCAAGGCAGGGAGGTCTCAGCCTCACACCGAGAGGGCCATGTGAAGATGAAGCAGTGGCTAAAGCGATGTGACCTCCAGCCAACAAATGCTGCAGCCACCTAGACGTCCTGAAGCTGGAAGTATAACACTCGCTCTGCCTGAGAGCCTCCAGAGCAAGCAGGGCCGACGGCACCATGACTGCACACTTCCGGCCTGAACAGCCGTAAGAGAATTTTTATATTGCTTGTCTGAGGACAGTGAGAACGTGCAGTGTGGGAAACTGAAATTAATATGTTACCCACGGGGCAGGCGGGGAGTCTCATTTTTTCAAATGATATTAAAGATTTGGCTGCATGCTTAAGTCTTTAATTCCTATAGATTTGGTTTCCATCTTTGAGAACTGAACTTAAGAGATCCTTTTTATCTGTGTTTATCCATATTCTGAGAGATGTAGATTCCCAGATGGGGTAATTATGGGTTATTGTGGAGGATTCTATTGGGAGAAACGCCTTTTGAAAACCTGGGTAGGAAGCAGAGAAGGCT
Source organism: Ondatra zibethicus (assembly GCA_004026605.1). Classification (NCBI taxonomy): domain Eukaryota; kingdom Metazoa; phylum Chordata; class Mammalia; order Rodentia; family Cricetidae; genus Ondatra; species Ondatra zibethicus. Next base: position 53,464 of record PVIU01005127.1, read on the forward strand.
GGGAGAATGGCAATATTCTAGGAAAGCTAGACTCAGCTGAACAGAGGAGGCAGAGGAATGTTTGGCAGAGGCTTTGGAGTCACCTTCAGCCAAAGGTGCCTGTGAGAGGAATCTGCTGTCTCCCAGACAGGAGGCATGGCCTCCACGGTGGTGAACGGGCCCTGGCCATTGTGTCCTCTGCAGTTAGATGTCTGGAGGGAACATTCTTCATTCCACAGGCTGTCCTTTCCCCTAACCCTGGACAGGCAGGTAAGTGGGTCCTTTCCCCGTCTGAGCCATATGCGCTCACGACTCATGCTTTTTCTATGTCCTGAGACTTCCTTTATCCTTTCTCCAGGGTCTGGTAGTCTCCCCTTCCTTCTGTGTTCTTCCTTCATATGAATTCTGGAATTCCGAGAATCATCTCTAAGAGGTTTTCATCAGAAATGCATTGACTGTAGTTGCGGGAGATTTGTTTATGTTGTTGCTCGGAGACCGCCGAGGGAGTCCAGCCTTGGATCAGAGAGCGGGGTCCACGATCAGCTGGCCAGAGTGGACCGTAGAGTTTTCTAGCCGACTCAAAGGAGATAGGCTGGCAGAGAGAGAGAGAGACAGAGAGACAGAGACAGAGAGACAGAGAGAGAGACAGAGAGAAAGAGAGACAGAGAGAGAGAGACAGAGAGAGAGACAGAGAGACAGAGAGACAGAGAGGAGTGTCTAGGTCCATGGCTGATGGTCACAGGTCTATTTCAGGTACCCAATAAATAATTGTTATTGCTATGACCAGAATGTTCTTTCTACTACAGTTTCTGCTTGCCTATTCCAGCAGAAGAAAAATTACTGATCTTTACACAGTCGACTCACATTACACTCTTGCTACAGTAGTTTATTGATTCTAATCATTTGCCAAGTGAGACTTTGGATTTTTCAAATTGAATAATTATAGCATCTGAAAATAATAATAATTGTGTTTGTTCCTTTCCAATTCTTATTTCTGTTATTGGATTTTGGTTTTGACATAATTTTGGAGAATTTACTTGACTTTAATTTTGTCACACAATTAGCTCTGATGGAGTCTATAGTTTTTCCTGTTTGTCAATTAAATGAATTTCCTCTTTTCCTTAGTTTTCTAGGTGTTTCTGTTGTGAATGAATACTTACTGCAAAGGGACTCAAAAGGCAACATTTACTGCAAAAATTATGGAACATCTCCATCTGATTAACTAGAGTAGTAGTTGACTACACAGCTAGATATTCCTTGTTGAACCAACTATTATAGTGCTTCAAAACATATTATTATAAAATTGTGGGATTCAACTTATTAATATTTCCCCTTACCATTTTCCAGAAGTGTTGTGGAATAATCTTTTTGTGCACTGTGAAGATATGTCATTCTGATTGATTTAATAAAAGCTGAACAGTATTATACTAGGCAGTATTTTCAGAGCAGAGAGGACCCTGGGAAGAGGAAGAGCAGAATCATGAGGAAGCATGACATATAGAAGATGAGGTGACAAGTAATAAGTCACGTGGTAGCAAGTAAATGAATAGAAATGGGCTAATTTAAGTTGTGAATAGAAATGGGCTAATTTAAGTTGTAAGAGCTAGTTAGAAACAAGTCTAAACTATCAGCCGAGCTTTCATAATTAATGTCTCCATGTCGCTAATTTGGGTGCTGGCTGGAGGGACAGAGAAAAATCCGCCTACACAGAAGCCTTTGGGATTTTCTCATGCTGCTTTGTTTAGTTTGGGTAATGGGTTTCCATTCACTTTATAAAATGCTTGGTTAGCTTTTCACCTTCTCAACTCTACAACAGTTCCGCCATACCTGAGCTTTCAGGTCCTAAGATATTTTCTAGAACTCATCTGTTAGGCCCAGGGCAGGGCGGTTAGTGACTCTGGTTCTTGCTCTCTGTCATTCATGTTCATTTCATTTATGAATACCTCTCTATTCAAGTTCCTGGACTTTGGTAAATTGTGATTGTGTGTGATATCTGAGGAAACTCTCATTATCAGCTACTGGTAGTGTTCAATAAAAATATATTCACTCTTAGGGTTGGAGATGTAGCTCAATGGTAAAGTATGTGCCAAGTATGCCCAAGAACCTAGGTTGAACCTTTGGCATCACTCTCTGGATGGATAGATAGATAGATAGATAGATAGATAGATAGATAGATAGATACATACATACATACATACATACATACATACATACATACATACATACATACGTATATACGTACAAAGACACATAGATGATAGATGATTGATTAGATAGATACATATATACATACACACATACATACATAGGTACATAGATACAGAGATGGTAGATTAGAATGATAGATGGATAAATACATGCATACATACACACACACATACATAGGTACATAGATGATAGATTAGATACATACATACATACACACATGCATACATAGATACACAGATGATAGATTAGATACATACATACATACACACGTGCATACATAGGTACATAGATACACAGATGATAGATTAGATAGATGCATACATACATAGATACATAGATCAAAGATACAAAGATGGCAGATAAATTCAAAATTTAAAGATTGATTAAATCCACATCTACAGACTTTTTCATGCTTCCTCACATTTTCATCTTTTTATTACTTGTAACTGCTGAAGCCTTATCTACCGTATTAATGATTTCAGAATATTTACTTCGCTTATTTATTAACTCCCCTAGACTTCCCAGCTATTTTATTAATTTCTGCTTTAATTTCTTCCCTTTATTCCACTTTCTTTGGGTTTCTTTTGTTGTTCTTTTCACTGATTTCTTGTTAAAATCTTAGGTAATTTCCTCCCACTCTTTCCTGTTTTCTGATAAACATATTTCTGGCTCCCCATTCTTCTCTGGGTATCTGACCCTGTAGCCTTTTACATGACAACCTTCTATGTCCTCTGGTGTTAAATACTGTGACTCTTGTTTTGATTCTAAGACATTTGTAATTTAGAAGGGTTGTTTTTAACTTTCTCCTTCTAAGTGGGATATTCTGCTATATAGCATTGCTTGTTTTTTTGGTCCTGCTTTGCTTTGCCTCTGTTAGGAAAAAGACTTTAAAACACCCAGGATTATCTTCACTGTCAAGTGCATACATGATTAATTTTTAATAAATACACTTACATATTTTAAAAGAATGAGCAAACTACACTGACTGTAAAGTTATATTTGTAAAAATCTTTTTATTTGTTTGATTGATTGTTTGTATTGGGGTTTTTTATTTTTATTTAAAATTTTTTTCATTTTACATATACCAACAGTTGCCTTACCCTTTCTGTAAAATCTTCTTTTATGTGTGTGTCTCTATGTGTGTCCCATGTATGTGCAGGCAGGTGAGGAAGGCAGAAGAGGGTTTCAGATCCTAGAGCTGAAGTTACAAGCAGTTGTGAGCTGCTTGGTGTGGGTGCTGAGAACCAAACTCCAGCCCTCTGGAAAATCAGCAAGTGCTCTTAATCACTAAGTCATAGCTCCGGCTCCTATAAGTTAGGTTTTTATAATTATATTCATTTCCCATAGCTACCATGACAAATGACCACAAACTCTGTGACTTAAATCAACAGACATCTATTCACGCACTGGGTCAGAAATCCATAACCAAAGGGTCAGCAAGACTCAGCTCTCACAAGCATGTCATCCCTTTGGGACTTACCATTGTCAACTACAATGGTCTTTCTCAAAAACCATACAACTGACTTACAGCGAAAATTTCAGGAGGGAAAAAGCATGCTTTAATAACTTTACAGTTTAGTTGTAGGACACATTTATAGCTATCCCTCACAGTCTGGGCGTGCCTGTGAGAGATTCTGGGAAAGAATTTCTCCTATGACCTCTCAGGTTCTAGGTGGCTGCCCACCTCCCTTGGCATTCTTTGGCTTATGGCTACATGGCCCCTCTCTACTTCCATCTTTGTCTAGTCTTGTCTCCCCTTCTGTGAACACACTTTTCCTGGGCCCTCTCCTACAGGGATCCTTGTAATAGCATTTGAGAGCCCACCTGGATGATCTCATTTCAGGATTCGTAAATTAATCACATCTGCAATTACCTATTTTCCCAAATATGATGATGTTTAGAGGAGATTAAGGGATCTCAGGAATTAAGGTGTATAAATATGTCCATGGTTACTATTTATCTTACTGAGAAAGGACATGTCCAAGTCCTTCCAACCTGTCAATCATCCCTGTCTGGGAAGGAGGGTAGGAGGTGACAATAATCTGGAAAGCACTATCCCTTCTAGGTACATCTTCACTCATCAGCATGAACTGTCTGGCTTACCCTTAATACTTTTCACCTTGAGTTATAATGCATCTGAATGTATGAACATTGCTACATTCTTTTGTTAAATTTTCGACTTTCTGTGCATTCTTCTTCAGCCTGGTTTCACTTTCATGTTGTCCTGATGATGTATTTGGACTTATTTCTACCATGATGGCATTTCCTTCCTCTTTACCCGGCTTCCCTACGCCTGGCTTCTATTTGCTCCTCTGAACAGCTAATTCTGTAGCCTCGGGTGTCTTCAAGTTCAATCAAAGTGTCCAGGACAGGTTCAGTTACGTGAAGAAGGCAGACGTCCTCCCCAGCTTGCACACAGAATGCCTTTCAAGCATGAGATCTGAGGCTAGCGAGAGACCAGCTATAGACCTGCTTTCCTTCCACTGCCCCAGGAGCAAAATCCCTTGCTCAAGAAGAACTCACTACGTTAAAATGCATCTGGTCACCCTGTTCCTTTGTTAAAAAAAAAAAAAAAAAACATGGTACAGTCTGGAGTATTCCGCAGACACAGCTGAAGGACACGCTAGGGTGAAAGTCGTGCAAGATACTTGGTTTTAAAAGCAGCAAATGAAAGCCAACTGGGGCCCTGTCATCTGAGGTTGTCATCCACTGACTTTTTCTTAAACCCAGCTGTGGCCAAGTTGGCTCTGAAAGGGCCAGAGTTACATAAGGGGACCAGTGTGCTGAGAGAGAGAGAACTGGTCAGGGAGGTAAAGTGAGGCAGTCCCAGCCTGCATCTTTCTTGGCCTCCCTAAGCAAGCATTCTTGGCTCAGTTCAGCTGCAGCTGCTGAGCAAGGGAAATCAGAGAAAGGAGCTCAGTGAATAAGGAAGACAGAAGTGAAAAGAGAGAACACAGCCAAGAGTCTCCAGATAAGGCTGGGACATTAGAGAGAATGGGAATTTATGACCCAGAGAACACACTTAGCTGGGGCTTTCTCACATCGCTACAATCGCGGTTGAAATTATCTGGGTTCGAATAAAAGGATGTTCTGTCCTGGTCATTATTCATATCTCTTCTAAAAGCACAAATTCCAGCCTAGGCAATTTCACGGGAAACCCAGCTATTTATTTACTAGAGGCTTGCTTACGACTGCTGGATCAGACAAGCAGAAGTCCTCCTGCTCTCATAGAATTCGGTCTGGCTTCCCCGCCTGCCCCTAATGAGCGGCGTCGTGACTCTGCAGCCAGGTGGAGGGCAGAGGCAGTGCCATTCCAGAGGGAAGACGTAGGCCAGGAGACTCCTGGCCCTGCACGCTCTGGAACTTACCCCAATTAGAGTTTAGGTCATCCCATGCCTCCGTTCCCACGCTCACGTGGAGGTGACAGGGAACTGGTGGATCCAGAGATGCTGAGAGGGAAAACCTGTTGGCGATTACCCATACTGAGTGTAGAGGGCATGGGTAAGAAAACAGCAGCCCCCGATGTGGGACTCTGAATTCAGTGAAACAGACGATGACTAAGGGACAAGAGGAAGAGGAAGCTTCCCTGAGAGACAAGAACGAGCCTTTCATCCCCACCTATCCTGGCTCCCCTTCTTAGAGTCCAGCGAGACCCAGCTTCGGCGTCCATTACCCACACTGGAAAAGTGTATCTCAAAACGGACTGTCCTTCAGACTCACTGTCCTTCAGCAACTGTCAGTGAGAGACAGAAGAACTGAGCAAGAGTTCACTGGCATCTGTCTTCTCTGGAGAGCAGGGTTCCGGCTGCTGGGTTCCATGCCGGCGGTGCACTCCACACAATCCCGCTTGGTCGGCACACACACCGACCAAGATTCCAGGCGAGATGAGCCTGTCCCCACATCTATTCTGGTGTGTGCCCTGGCAGCACGAAGTCCCCAGTGGTATACCTATGGCTCTGCCGTCTATGAAAAGCCATTTGTGTGCTGATACCTGAATTTAACACTATCTACCCTCCATGAGGACTCTTTTGTCCTGGGCCTGCGCTAGACATATCTTTGAGCTGAGTGTCCAAGCTCCTCCCTAACAGAACCTGGCATCTTCCTAAGGAATCACCCAGCCCCCACCTCATCCCTGGTGCAGATTACGTCTTGATGCAATAGAAAACACAGGTGCTGCTGGGTCCCTGTGGTCTCTCAATAGCTCTGATGAAACAGGTGAAAGGCAAGGGTCTGTTCTCATCAGCCACATGAGAATAGAAATAACAGGGCTAAGCCATCACCTTCACCACTCTGGTCCTGGGATTCCCAGTTTTAATGCGTAGGTGTACCCCCTTCTCTGAGGAAGGAGCCTGGATCCCTAAGTTACCAACCGGAAGCATCCTTATACAGTTTTGACTTGAGACCGAAGTCAACTTCTATAGGGTCAAACCATTGACACATAAGGTTTTATTTGGTTCATAGTTACAGTTACTCCCAAGAATCTCATCCTAGAAGATCACATAGAGAAGGGGCGCAGTTCTCATTACAGGGACCCGGCCGATGTCATTCTCTTCCACTGGTGCATCCTCCAGGCCTGGGGGATCTCTGGCCAGGCCACCTTCTCCTTGACTAAACTGAAATCTTGGTTTTATTTGAAGTTACGAATCCAAGACTGCTCCACACGTATGTCCCATCCTTGGGTCCAGGGTTGCTGCCTCCAGGGTCCAGTAAAGCCTCGGGCATCTTCCTAATGGCCCCCACAGTGGCATGCTGTAGTCTACTTCCCGTTGTTATAAGAAAATGCCACACTGTGGGTAATTTAATAAAGCAGGTGTAGAGACTATGAAGTCCCTGACCATGACACCAGAGTGGTCAGGGTTCAGATGCAGGCCCTTTCTGCAGCCTCATAATACAGAAGGCAGGCAAGAGAGGTGAGGAAGCTTAACTTGCTTCCATAGCAACCTTCTTCTCTGATAACGAACCCATCTGAAATCTTCTCCAACTACCTGTGAGTAAAGACCAGGGCTTGATGTCTAACCGGCCATAGACTGACACATTTGTGAAAAATTAATAACCAAAAGTCACTAGACAGGTGAAGGGGGGGAAGCCATGCTGCAAAAGAGACATCTGCACACTTTATCACTAGCTGTGACAGCTGTACAATTAATTATTCCAGCTGTGGTTTCTCATCACTCTGCATCTCGTAAACTACATGGCAGAAAGTGGCAAACCATCCTGGGACTGGCTCAGCTCACATCCACCCTCCATATACCACCTAGGGCAAAAGTCAGTGTGTGACTACTCCCAGACAGACCAAACCCATTGTCCACTGCTGGGAGCTGCTCTTATCATAGAATACTGTGGGATGGTAAAGAGAAGCATTTGCAAACCCAGAGTGGGGGCAAACACCTATAACCTTAGCATGTGGGCAGTAGAGGCGGGAAGGCCAGGCACACGAGACCATCTTGCTACACTGTGAGCCTGAGCTCAGCCATTATCCACCCTATCTCAAAAACCAAACCAAAAAAGAAAAGACAGAAAATAATTAGTTTACTGACCTTTACTGAAATGTTTATCAACCCACCCCAGGCCACTAGGGGACCTGACCCGTTCATCCCAGCCTCTCTACCCTCTCAGGAGTATGTCTGCCTACTTCCTCTGCCCCTCCAGCAACAGTGAGGATTACATCTGTAACAACCCTGAGCCGCAGTTCCCTGAGGCAAACCACAGCAAATGGTGGCTTCAGAGAACACACATTCTCCCTCAGCTCCAGAGACTAAAAACCTGGGTGGAAGTCTAGGCAGGGCTGCAGCCCTCGAAAGGCTCCACGGGCTCTTTACTTGTCTCTTGCAGCACATGGGCTCCAAACATTTCCCATCTCCTGGCTGCATCCCTCCAGATCTGCATCATCCCCACGTGTCTCTGTCCTCTGTCACAAGGGTGCCTATCCCTGGATCGGGAATCCAGCTGGAAAACTCCGAGATGGGATGGTCTCAGCATCTTTATCCTGATTATAGCCACACAGACCCTTTTTCCACATAAGGTGACCTTCTCAAGTTCCAGGGCTAAGAGTGCAGACGTATCTTTCTGGAGGCCACCGTTTGGTCACTACTCTGAGCGTCTATTCTGCAGATCCTGCCTTTAATCTCATCCTTACAACACTCCTGAAAGGAAGAGACTGTTGTCCCCATGTAAGAAATGAGGAAACCATTTCCCAAGATCACAGAGATGGGATTGGGCAGCCTATTCTCTAGCCCACAGCTGTGCTCCTGCACTGCCATACTGTCCTGGAGGTGACACAAGGGTCACTAATTACTGTGTATGTGTCCAGCATGGCTCTCTCGCTCTGTGCATGCCCTCCAGCCTCACACCCACCAGGAGAGATGGCCATAACTATCTTATGTCATGCTTTACAGGACAAGAAATTGAGCTGTTTAAGTTAAGGTCACTAAGCTAATAAGGGACCACCCTGGAGCTTGAACTCAGGTCTATTTAAAGGCAAGTCGTGCTTACATCAAGATTACTCAATAGCAGACCACTCCCAAAGCCAAGCACCAGAGAAGGACCATTAGCTACACAGCATCAACTATTACAACTCCACAAAAGGCACCCCCTCCTCTCTAGACTGAGGGAGCCCCAGTGGCTCCTGGGAGAACCAGTGGGACTCAGTGCTCACCATGGAGACAACACTGTACTTCCTCTTCATACTCTGTGACCTGGGACGCAAAGGGGTTGGGATGCCATGCAGAGGGAGAAGACCCCCCCAGAAGTTTTAATCAGATGGCCTCTAACAGGAGCAGAGATGTCTTATGAGACCCTCAAAATTCTATGGATTTCAGCGCGTCGCAGCAGTTCAAAACACTTCTGAGAGAGTGGATGGAGCCATCCAGGAAGGAACGGAGGTGCTTCTCAAGATGGAGCACATGGACGGTGCAGCGCTGTGGTCGGAGGCACAGACCTTTCCTGCAAGTCATTAAAGACATGTCTTGTTCAAGACATCCCTCTGTCCTAAGCCTGACCTTAGTTGGAAGCAGTCAGTTTACTGCCACCTACTGGAAAAGTGAAATACACAACTCTGCCGCGGTTCTCACAGGCACGTACCTGGAGTAGGCACCATGTGGGCACAGCATGGAAACCTTACAGCACAGCGCTGAGTGCTGGTGGTGAGATGGGTTGAGCAGCAGAGGCAAAACAGGTTCCAAATGTGGGAGGGGGACCTCAGCATGTACTTCATGATGGAGAAAAGTATTTCAGGGAGTGGCAGGAACACAGGCTTTCCCCGGCTTTGAGGGGACAAGCAGGCCTTATTTACAAGCCTCGTGGTCTCAAAAAGGTTTTTCTCTGGAAGATAGTTTGTGAGAGTGATATGTCCCCCCATCGATGAGGGCACTAAGAGGCCACCTATGCTCCAGTAGATGGTTCTATACCCTTGCACATATAGGCAAGTGGATTCTGGGTATTTAGAGAGAAAGCAATAGAGACAGCAAGCACATGAAGTTGAGAGGGAAAAATAGTAGAAGATGGGGGAGGAGATGGGGAGGGAACAGACGGTGGATTTGATCCAAACATACAATGTGCAAGTATGAACATTAGATAAAATATTATTTAAATAAAACAATGAATTTTTAAGCAAATATCTTTTCTTTCGCTATTTTCTAAGCCTTCCATGCTTGAGCATCCACGAAGACAAGTCTAAAGGTCACACCGCATTTCCCCTGTGGCATGTTCTAGAGTTGAACAGCTCACATGGACAAAAGCCACATGAAAGGATATTTGCATAGGATGCCACACAAGCTGGGGGATGCCTTGGTGGGTACAGTAAATCCTGCCTGATGGGAAACAAGAAACTGATAGGCGCTGGTGTTTGAATGAAATGGTCCCTGTAGGCTCATAGGAGCAGCACTATAAGGAGACACAGCCTCGTTGGAAGAAGTGTGTCACTGGGGGTGGGCTTTGAGGTCTCGGAAACTCAGTTCAGGCCCAGTCTCTCTCTCTTCCTGCTGCCTGATGATCTCAGCTGCCTCTCCAGCTCCATGTCTGCCTGCATGCTGCCATGTTTCCTGCCATGACAATAATAGACTTAAGCCTCTGAACTGTAAGCCAGCTTCAATTAGATGTTTTCCTTTATAAGAAGTTGTCATGGTCATGGTGTCTCTGCATAGCAATAGAAACCATAACTGAGACAAACATGAGAGCCAGAAGCCAGGAATGCTCATCAGAAAGGAAAATCGAGAAGAGAAAAGAGGAGTTTAAAAAACAAGGCATTGATGGTGCTCACCTCTAAATGAGTAGTTTGCCCGTTGTCTTTGGGTCTTATGTGTCATACAAAAGGCAAGAAACTCAGCTCAATACCTGCTCAAAAAATAAATACACCAGAATTTAGAAAGTGTTCATATGGCCTGGACATTTTCTTGTCCCATAATCCTCCACTAACCTAGCTAGCAGAGCCAGCAGAGACACTGGTAGAGGTTTAAGCAAGTGTATCTTCTCGGCAGATTCTTGAATTCCTTTAATTTTACATTAGGATATAAAATCATTCATTGTAATGGGTTACTAAATGCACGAGGTCCTTCAGGAGCTCCATCGATGAAGCACCGCCTAGACAGAGGGAAACACACTGTGATTTCTGCTCTGACTGTATTTCCATTTCCTAATAACAATAATGAACTTGAAGCATCGTATTTGCATACAGATGGGTCTAGATTCCTGCTTTGCGGAGGCTATACAGTTAAGCATGTCACTGATGCGCACTTCCCAGCCTCGAAACACAATTTAAAGATCACTTTATGGAGAGTGGAATTACAGCAATGTGTTTAAGCATTAGGGCTGGGGCTTTTCTAGAAATTGTTGGCAACAGGGCCAAGTTCTATGGCACGTAAAAGTCTATCACAAGTTCTGAGCCACTACAGCTCACTAAAGGCAGTAGTTCTTTAAATGTCTGCACGTCACCATCCACAGTGCTGTCACCATCCCATCTCCCAAGCCTTAATTAACACTGCTCCTCCTGTCATACCGCCCTCCATGCCCACACGTTCACTAATGACGGCTCTGAACCTCGGACAGCGCCAGACGCCAAGGCATCTAAAGTTGCATGCAAGTCCCAGCTCCAGCAGCTCAAGTCAGCTGGGACAACTGGGAACAAAGTGCATTGTGAACAAGGCGCCTGGCAGTCACCAGGAACACTGAAGGAGCCATCGGCTGCCGCCCACTCGCATGGTGGCTTCATGAGTATGAGTTCAATGAGCAAGTAAGAGGATAAGGGGTGAGGGGTCGCATCCTCAGCAGTAATCAAAGCACAGAAGTGAGCATAAAAGGACACACACATTCTTGGGCTAAGGGCACGATGAGCAGGCGTGTGGCTGAGCCGTGAGACAGAGGAGGGTCTGAAAAGATAAAGGTGATGATAAACAGCTTTCAGCACTAAGCATGGAAGATGCATTCAGGCAGCGAGAACACCGGGTTTCACTGACTCCATCTGTGAGCTGCCGTTGTGGCTGTGTTCTGCCTTGAGGAAGAGAAACGACGAGTGTGTAACATGGAGGCCATCAGTGGACTCGAGGGGAAAACGGGAGTGCAATGACCAGCTGAAGCACAGACACCATGTTCCGAGTGGAGGAGAGGGCAGGGAGACCAGAGACCCAAGGCTGGCTCTGAGTGATGGCGAAGAAGCTGATTTCTACTGCCTGGTGTCTAGGTGAGTGGAAAGATCAAGCAGAGAGCAAAATAGCCACTGCTTCCACCATGAGGAAACAGGCCAGAGCTAATGACACTTTTTAAAGTCCAGAAATGGAAACAACCTAAATGTCCTTTGACAGATGAGTGGATAATGAGAATGTGGTACAAATAGACAGTGGAATACTATTCAGCCATAATTAAAGATGAAATTTGTAGGTAAATGAATGGAACTAGAAAAGATATCTTTAGTGAGGTAATCTGGACCCAGAAAGCCAAACTGCAAAGCCGCTGCATGTTCTCTCTCATCGGCAGTTCCTAGCTCCAAATCTTCAGATGTGTATAGTTGCAGTAAATAAGAAAATGGGAAAGTGTAAGGGACCATAGAGGTGGGATATTAGAGGGGAATAAAAGGATAGGGACAAAACGAAGGAGGAAATGGGGCAGATGGGGAGGGAGGATCTAACTGGAGACGAGGAGGGAGGTCAGCACAGGAGAAGGGGAGAGAGGCAAATAACACCAAGGTTGTTTGATACTATTTTATAATTACCTAAAATTATACACAATACATATAATATATACACCATATATATTTATTATATATTATGTATAATATATAACATATAGTATATAATATATATGTCTTAAATGAAATTATGCCACTTGGGTTTGCAATATTCCCACAAGATTCATAGACTACCAAACACACACACACACACACACACACACACACACACACACACACGATCTGAGAAACATGCATTCTAGGGGTTGGTCAGGGTAGATCAACTGACTCCCAAAATAACACAAACCACTGCTGTTGCCCTTGGTTTCCTCTCAGAGGTTTAAATAAATCCCTGTTTCTGAAAACACCATGTACTTAGGACACAGAACTCAGAAGATCTGAGCTAGATCTATCCTGAAAGCCTCCTTCCAGGGGTTTAACTCCCACAGTATCAGAAAGCACTACGCAAGCTGTAAAGGAAAGGAGCAATCAACAGGCCTATCCAGCTTGATGCCTATGAACCACAACAATGGCCAGCATGCCAAGATATCCCTAAAGGCGCAAGAGTGGCGCTCATTGGTTGGCAGTAACCAACAACTGCCTAATTTGACTCAAGGCCCTCTCACCAGAAGGGAAACCATTCCTGGCTCTAGAAACTTAGCCAACTACCCAGGACTGCTGAGGTCACGAATCTTAAAAGAGACTACCACTGCCGCAGTCCCTGACTCCATCCTAACACTTCTCTTCACGGGGAAGTGCAGCTACCTCGTTAAGGAAGCTTCTCTTTACAGAAACTGGGTCTATCACAGAAAACCACAATGGGACACAATGCAGAGATCAATGGGTCATGATGGGGCCAGCCCCAATAGGCACATCTGCAAAACAACTCCCACACCTCAGGCTCAGCGAATAGCTCAAGGCAGGATGGGGACAGAAAGACTGTAAAGGCCAGAATACTAGTAAATCTGTTGTGAGATTGTCTCCTAGAAATGGCTGCATAAATAAGACCCAAGCGATGACAATATCAATACACACCCTAAGGTGCAAAGGGGGAAAACCTAAGGGATCCAATCCCTAGATTAAGAACCCCGTGCAACTAAGGCAGGGTTCTCTCTGATCTCTCTGCTAAGAGAGGGGTCCCAAGGACGAGCCTCTTAATTGGCTGTCCAACACAACATGGTCAGCCTTTAAATCATATACACAGAGAACAAAAACAGATCCAGTAGGTTGTGTTTAGATAGTTGTGCGCATATGTGTGTGTATAACAATAATCAAAGAAAATAAGGCTTTCATTTGAGAGGGATTTCACTTGAGAAGGATTTGGGAGTTGGGAGGGACTATAGGGGAAGTGATGTAATTATATATTTTAATTGAAAATATAATTAATATAGAATCCAGGAATTCAAAGATCAAACAGTTTAGGGGACCAGAATAATTAGTATTTGTACATGACTCTTGGATATCCATGCAGAAGTATCTAAAGGTCAACCCCAGGACCAAAAGGCAAGTTGGGGAGGAAAGGGTTTATTTGGCTTACACTTCAACATTGTTGTTTATCACCGAAGGAAGTCAGGACAGACACTCAAACAGGGCAGGAACCTGGAGGCAGGGGCTGATGCAGAGACCATGGAGGGGTGCTGCTTACTGGCTTGCTTCCCATGGCTTGCTCAACCTGTTTTCTTATAGAACCCAGGACCACCACCCCAGAGATGGCACTACCCATCATGGGCTTGGTCCTCCGCCATTGATCACTAATTGAGAAAATGCCTTACAGCTGGATCTCATCAAAGCATTTCCTCAACTGAGGCTCCTTCCTCTGATGACTAACTTGTGTCAAATTAACACACAAAACTGGCCAGTACAGTTTATACTAGGCAGTCTAGGCTATGGGTGTAGAAGATGCCTGGGTCCCAGAGATGGTGGTAGAGAGGATGCAGAACTAGGCAGTGGTCTTGACCAAGAGGTCAAACCTGAAACCTGAAACCTGCACCCCACAACAGGCCAGTTCTGCGGTGAAAAGACTTCGTGTCCTTCCTACCGAGCCCTGCCCTGGAACATCTTTCCTCATGCTTCCTTGGTGCCCTCACACTGCTCTAACAAAGCCTGGATGCTGGATGGCCACCTGCTGTGGCTCACCACCCTCCTCGACTCCCCCCCCCCAACGAATACTTTTGCTTCTCACCAAAGGTGGTAACTTCTTATCTCAGTCCCACGAGCCTGGAGTCCTCTTTTCTGTGAGCTTACAATGCCAGTTCACATCGCCTGAGCAAGTGCTTGCACCAAGCCCCAGGCCTAGATCATCTAAACCTCTTCTAATGGGCATTGGTAGCATCATCAAACCCATTTGTCAAATGGAGAAGCAGGGGCCAGGAGAGCAGAGAAACTTGCCCAAAGCTAATCAGAGGTAGAACTGGAGGCACGCACACCTCCTTCCCAGGTACTCACATGGGTGTTACATCAGCTGTGCTGACTAGGCTTATGTCAACTTGAGACAAGCTAGAGTCATCTGAAAGGAGGGAACCTCAATTGAGACAATGTCTCCATAAGGTCCAGCTGTAGGACATTTTCTTAATTAGAGATTGATGGGGGAGGGCCCAGCCCATGATGGGTGGTACCATCTCTGGGTTAGTGGTCCTGGGTTCTATATAAAAGAAGCTGAGCAAGCCATGGGGACAAGCCAATAAGCAGCACCCCTCCATGGCCCCTGCATGGGTCCTGCCCCCTGGTTCCTGCCCCGTTTGGGTTTCAGTACTGACTTCCTCCAGTGATGAACCATGCTGTGGAAGTGTCCTGTCTCATCACAGCAATAGAAGCCCTGACTAAGACTCCAGTGTATGAACAACTCACATCTGTTCTATGAAAAAAGTAGAGTAGAATAATAGAGAAGAAGATACATTATGGGGGTGTTAAGGTTTTTATTTTTACATTTGAGTAGCATATATGGGGTGGAGAAGTGCACATTTGTAGGAGAGTCCAGAAAAGGAAGTCTGGTGTGAGCTGGCGTGGTGATGGAAACTGAACTTGGGTCCGTTGGAAAGATAGTACTGATGTGGGGGCCCCCTCTGTATGCTATGAATGTGTTTTACTACCATTGGTTAATAAAGAAGCTGCTTTGGCCTGTAGCAGGGCAGAATATAGACAGGCTGGAAGAGATAGAGAGAGAGAGTAGGCGGAGTCAGAGAGATGCCGCGTAACTGCTGAAGGAGATCCTCTGAGTCACTGAGCCACACCTCCAGCCCAAGACATATTCTAAAGAGCAGACATTTGAACTGTGCATGTAGCCCGACAGTACAGTGCTTTCGAGTTGGCTAGGAGGCCCTGGATTAGTACCCAGAATGGAAAAACGAAGTTGTTATGAACAAATAGTAAATAATATCTTCTAGACTCAGACCTAATTTGTATACCTCAACTTAATTTGCATCCATCTTGTAAGTACAGGATTGTGTTTCCTTTCAAACCTTCTCTCCTCCTCAGGCTACTCTTCCCCTACATCTCTGGGACAATCAGAACTGAGGAGGTTTTCGTACACTGGACTCTAGCAGTCACGCTGCTGTGTGAGAGTCGAAAGTCACAACCTGCCTCAACTGTAAACACCGGCTCTGCCACAAATCTCCTGGGTGACCGTGACAGAGTCCATTCACTTCTCTGACCCACTTCTCTTCATCTATCAAATGGAGGTGATTGATACTGTCCACCCAAATGTGTACAGATAGCCTAATACGGGATTGGCATGGAGCAGACAATAACTACCCATAATTATTCTAGGCCACACCCTGAAGATGCCACTGGGTGAAAGGTAAGGCCAACTTTGCTTGGTTCTATTTGAGAAACTCTTGAAGATATTGAAAACTATAGAATAAAATTAAATTTCATGCTGTCTTGGGATGGATGAACAAACTTTCTGCTTTCTCCTCCTCAGCTGCAGGCAGAAGGTGCCATTGTGCATCTAGGCCACAGCCCAATACACTGGTACGGGGTGACAGAAAGAAAGCTAGGGACTCTAAATTCTGAATCCTTCAGATAATCCCACCAGTTTCCAAACACTGCATCAACATCACGAAACGCTTCGAAATCATTAAAAATACATTTGGCAACAGAAAGCAGTTATTCATACGCTATCTGAAAAAAAAATCAAGTAAAATACACCTTCCATTCAGTTCTCAGGGACTTACCCCCCTCCCTCTCTTTTTTCTCCAGTTGTTAGTTTCTGGGGGTCAGAGAGAGTTCAGTTGTATAGAGAAAGTGCTAACTGCTGAGTGGCTCTGTCAGGCTCCTGTATTTAAGGAGACAGAATTGCATATTACAAGAAAATGATTGTTCAGCTACCTTTTCATTAACCATTTGTCTAAAAGGAGACAGACTGAACTGCCTCTATTGAAGTTGGGAAGCAACAGCTTGAATGTGTTCCATAAGGATTATGTCATACTTCAAACATATGGAGAGCTACAAACACCAAGATGGAACATTTAGAAATAGTGGTGGGCTCGCTACTGTTGGGTGGCTGTTTAATTGAACAGCCACAAATACTGACACTAAAAAAAGGGAAGAAGACTCTTGGCATCATCTGCACCATTTCAGGTGAGAAATTGTAGTAATTTCCTTTCATCTACATCTTTTGATCGCCGACACACTAAAGAAACTTTTATTGGCGAGACTGAGACCAAAGGTTACTAAGAAAAGATCAACAACAAAATGCATCCATGGTTAGATTCTTTGGGGTATTTTGTTGCCTTCTGGTCTCATGTAGCCCAGGCTGGCCTCAAATTTGCTGTATCAGCGATGAGGGAGGCCTTGAAGTCTTGATCCTCTTGCCCCCACCACCCTAGAATGCCAGGTGATGCCACCGTGACCAGTTTATGCAATGTTGTGGATTGAAGCCAGGACTTAATGCAAGCAAGGAAAGGAGTCTACCAATTGAGCCATATCCCCAGACCCCTGGTCAGAGAAGACATCCAGAGGCGAGGACTGTGGAAATCCTAGTGAACCCCATATTGATGCAGATGGGCTTTAGTGGGTGTACCCCAAGATGGAAGAATTGGGGCAGACAAGCCAACCAAGATTATTTCTGCGTCTTTCTACACTGCAAGAGTCCACATCACTACCCACAAGGCTCTAAACCAAATGCCGTGCCTTTTTAACATATTAGTCCATACCACTGATATACACACTTTAAGGAAGATGGTAAACTGTTACCAGTCTCTAAAGCATCTGGAGACCGACCAGGGCTCAAGGGATGAAGGTTTCTTCTTTGCGTCCTCAGAAAATAACAAATGTTGGCAAAAAGAACATGGACAAACTGGAACTACCATGGATCAAAATACAATGATGCCACCACTATGGCCAGCATAGTATCTGTTCCATTTTTTTAAAAATGTAAAATAGAACAGTCATATGATCCAGGAATCCTCCTTCTGGGTATGCAGTCAGAAATTCGAGGTGGTATTTCAATGACATATTTGCATAGTCACGTTAGCGGTTCACACAGCCAAGAGATGGAAGCAGCTAAAACACTCACTGACAAGCCAACGGATAAACAAAATGAGATGTATGTGTGGACTGCAATACGACTCACTCTTTACTCAGGAAATCCTGTGCTGCGGTACAACCTGGAGGAACTTAAGGACATTCTCTCGAACACAGAAACACAGTGACTATTGAAATCCTCCAATGTAAATGTACAAAACAATCAGACTCATAGAAACAGAAAGCAGGATGGTGGAGGCCAGGGAATGTGTGGGTGCAGAGTTTCACACACACAAGATGACGGCGTTCTACAGGGCTGCTTAGAGCAATGAAATATGCTAAACACTTCTGAAGTGCACACTCAAAATGGTGACAGTGGTCAGAAATGGTCAGGATGGTACACACACAACCTACCACAAGCATAACTTTAGAAACAGTGAACACAGAGCCTTGACTGCCTTGGCGCATAAAAGAGGGGAAGGAAATATCTGTGTGGCACACGTACACCTCCCGGCTGAGATGACCAGGGAACATAGCACTACAGAATATAAAACAGTGCCCAGAGGTGGCCGCTATCCTTAGAATCTTCACCAACACAGAAGCCACAAAGGCAGGAGGGAAGATGGATCAGCCTCTCACACTGTAGGCTATGAAAATCCTGACCTATGTTCACGGAAAACTAGCAGAGCCCCTTTGCCACTGTCAGATGCTCCTCACACAGCACCCTAAGAACAGCGTCCTGGAGAGAGTGGAGAGTTGCCCAACTAAGCCACGAGCCTCAGAGAGGCTAAGAGCATCAGCGGGTGAAGCAGTTCTTTTGCAATGCCCCTGTCCATCAAGCAGCTCAGGCCCCATCCAGACCTCTGCGGAGGGAGATTTCTACCATATCACATTATTGCGCCTTGCCATATTCAGTCCAAAACATAGCTTTGGAAAAGCGTCCCTGAACAGAATTTAGGTTTGGATTTTAATTTCTTTGGTATACACTTCATCTCCTCCACCCTCACTCTTCCTGCTAAAGATCAACAAATTTTAGTGTTTTCTTTCTGAAGTTTTGTTTTGTTCTATTTTGTTTGTTTGGTTTTTTTGAGACAGGGAGTTACTGTTGTAGCTCTAGCTACCCTAAACTCACTGTGCAGATCAGGTTGACCTCAAACTCACAGCGATCTACCTGCCTCTGCCTTCCAGTGCCAGAACTAAAGGTGTGCACCACTATGCATAGCTGTGAAACTGTATTTTACTTACGACTCAGAAGTTTCAGGATCAAAGGAATGGGGCACTAATACTAAAGGCCAAAGCACTTTTGGAGATTTGAAGGACCTGCCGGGTCTCCTGTTGACGTAGAGTGCTCTGGTACCCGGACACACCCACGCTGCTCACTCCGGGCACTGCTCCTAGGCTCAGAGCTGGTGTCCGTTTTTCTTCACTCTGTGTTTGGCATCTCCCTCTGCTGGATCGTGCAGCTGTCTGGAGACTGGAGGGGACTGCCACAGCTGCACTGGCTCAGGCAGTCACCCCAGGTGTCCCTAGGCCACAACATTTAAGTAGTCAAAGGAGAAAGAGAAAAGAGGTCTAATGAGGAATTATGTCATGGAGAAATGCCAATCACACGCTAATTAGCACACTGAGCACACATCATACAAATAAAAGCAGGGGACTCCAGCCCTCTTCCAGGCCAAAGGCTACACGATGAAAAGGCTTTAGGAGTTCTTATGTTAGCCAGTTCTCCCTGCATTCACAAAGTCCCAATTTCAACATACATTTGTTGATCACCTGCTGTTCAGTGGTCGTAATGTTGAACCCCGTGAGTGAGAGACCCAGGGCCCACAATCCAGCCTCTCCATCACAAGATGCACAGTGCTGTGACCGATAAACAGTGTTTTCAAGAACACTGTGGGGGGCGCGAGGAGAAGCTGGCAGTGAAAATATTCCAAAAGAAAATACCCAAGGTTCTGAGGTGAGGGCACCAAAGGGTCCATTTGCCTGAACGACAGAGAACAGTAAGCAAGTCTGTGTCTAGACAGAGTCGAGTTGAGGAACCGCTATTTGATATGCAATTTTCTACTTAGCAGAGCAGGTACACAGAATTCAATTTGGGAGTGATCTGTATTCTATTCCGGCTCACAATAGCATTCAAATGTAGGCAGGGAACAGGGAATTTATCTTCCTGCAAATTCACTCTCCCAGGGTAGATGCTGGCCCACCAGTGGGATTTCAGCACTAGCTAGGTGGGCGGCAGAACAGACAACAGCGAGAAATTACAGCCACAAATCGCCCCTCAGGAGCAGTGGGAGCTGCTGGCCTCTGCCCACTCCGGTAATTGCAGACCCAAAACCACTGCCAGGAAAAGGGATAACTAACCTGCAGAAGAAAAAAATGCCTCTCCTGCTGCCCGAGAAGCTGGCCGCGCTCTAAACGGGAGCAGTAAATCTTCTCTGCTAACACAATTGCTCAGCTAAAACATTTTCCCATTTACCACGTTTATCATTTCAAAAATTTGAAGTGTGCTTTGTAGTCAAATTTCATATTTTAAGCAGTATTTCTTCCTCCCCTGCCCCCTCCCTACTGTCATTAAAAAGATAACATGTTTTACAATCAGTAACATCTTAGAATCAAGGAAAGTCAATAATTGCCATGATTTAAAATGCATTTTCTACAAAATGAGACGCAACGCTGAGAGGTTAACCTCAGCTTGCCACACAGGCCAGGTAATCAAGTGTCTTCTGCTCTCATCCCATCAGCCACCCAGTGGTTCCTCTTGTGCAGTCTCGGCGGGAGGAGCAAAGAGGATAAAGCCTTCCCATTAGGCCTGCTCCCTATTGGAGCCCAAACAAGCCAAGACAGCAACCAGGCTATCTCCAGACAGGAAGCAGCCAGCCTCTGAGTCTTAGGGACACTCTAAGGCTAAGCAGTGTGATGTAAACACTCCTGAGCTCAACAGCAAATTCACTTGACCCCAATTTTAAGACTGCTGTGGCCCCAGCAAACATGATGTGGTTCCTGATGCAGTCAGTCGAATAGCCAACGGGGTGTGTAGAGAACACTGGTGGTCACAGCATTCCCTCTAGGGTTCTAGAAAACACAATAGCAGCTGTGCCCATTGAGATGGTGCACGTCTTAGAAGCAAGTAGCTGAGAAACTAGTATGGCTATGGCCCAGTCTTTAGAGGTAGGTAATTCACTACAAATTACTCAGCACACAGTGGGGTTATAGGCCTCTCTACTTAGCGCACAGTGGAGTTATATTCACCCTCTGCATTCAGCACACAGTGGGGTTATATCCATCCTCTGCATTCAGCACACAGTAGGGTTATATCCACCCTCTGCATTCAGCACATGGTGGGGTTCTATTGACCCTCTGCTTCAGCACACAGTGGGGTTATATTCACCCTCTGCATTCAGCACACAGTGGAGTTATATCCAACCTCTACACTCAGCACACAGTAGGGTTATATCCACCCTCTGCATTCAGCACACGGTGGGGTTCTATTGACCCTCTGCTTCAGCACACAGTGGAGTTATATCTACCCTCTGCATTCAGCACACAGTAGGGTTATATCCACCCTCTGCATTCAGCACATGGTGGGGTTCTATTGACCCTCTGCATTCAGGACACAGTGGGGTTATATCTACCCTCTGCATTCAGCACACAGTGGGGTTATATCCACCCTCTGCTTCAGCACACAGTGGGGTTATATCCACCCTCTGCTTCAGCACACAGTGGGGTTATATCCACCCTCTGCTTCAGTCTTCTTGCCCCGCTTTTCTATTTGAGTTCTCTTCTCTTGGGTTCCAAAGTGGCTCACTAAAAAAGAATCAGTAATGATAAACTATAAAAGTTTCTTTTTATTGTCTTGATTCTAGGGTCAGGTCGGCTTTCTTTCCTAACCAGGGTGGAATTTTTATGATAAGCAGCTAAATGCAGAAAACAGTTCCAAGAGCTTCGGAAAGTGCCAGCAACATCCCCACCCCAGGCCGACAAACTTGAAAAGGCCAGTTGGGGCTGAACTGAGTCTTGGTGAGCCCATTTAAGGAGCTGTTAATAGCCTGAGCAGGAACATGCGCTGCTGGGAACATCCGTGCTCACTATGGGTGCTGGCTGGAGCCAGGCATCTGTCAAAACACCTGCAGATGCTGGCTCTGGAGGAGGGAAGGGAGCAGGGAGAGGTACAGCAAAGAAGATGCTGTCAGGAATTGCAGTTTTACTGAAAACAGAAAGGCTAGAGGAAAATAGAAGGCTAGTGCTTCAACTAGAGTTGAAAATAGGCTGCTTCTCTGCTACTTCTTTGAAGTAGAAAATTGGGAACCAAAGGTCCCACACCAACTTTCATAAGCAATATTTTTTCCTAATACTGTTTAATGTCCCAGTGCACTAAGGATTCGCAAAAATAGATGGATCAATACAGGCAAGAAGGTCTGCAGCAATTTATGCAAAAAGAAGTACAGGACTCCAAACTAATGAAAAGGTAATGGCCAGGTCCAAAACACATCTGGATGCCGGGGGGTCTCCTGTCCATGAGATAGAAGTGACCCAGCATCAGAAGCCACCCACCAGCTAGAGAAATTCCAACTGGACATGTCTCACTCGTGTGACATATCACTCATAGACATATCAGCATGTCTATGTCTGATAGCCATGCTTAACACAGCAACTAGCAAGACCTAATGCCCTGCTTTGTCCCAGGGAGCCTCCAGCCCCAAATTAGCTTCTCAAATCCCATCCATTACTGACCTGTGCATTAGTGTGTGGCAGTCTTTGCATTTTTACGGCCTTCTGCACTGTGATAAGTGCACAAGGTTCCTTTTATTAGTGTATATTCACTGTACAGTGTTGAGTTTAGTGAAGACATTTCCATGCAAGTAAACCATTGTCTTCATTGGGTTTCTATTGCTTTGATATAACACCACTCCCAAAAGCAACTTGGGAAGAAAAGGGTTTATTTCAACTTAAAACTTGTAGCCGACCATCCAGAGAAGTCAGGGCCGGAACTCAAAGAAGGGACTTGGAGGCAGGAACTGAGGCAGAAGCCATAGACCAGTGGTTCTCAACATATGGGTTGCAACCCCTTTGGGTTTACATATCATGTATCCTGCAGATCAGATATCTACATGATGATTCATAACAGTAGCAAAATTACAGTTATAAAGTAGCAACCACAGCACAAGGAACTGAATTAAAGGGTTGCTGCATTAGGAAGGCTGAGAGCCACTGATCAAGAGGAGCGCTGTCCATTGGCTTGCTTCTCATGGCTTCCTCAGCCTACCTTCTTATAGAACCTGGGACCACCACCCTAAAACTGGCACCACCTGCTGTGAGCTGAGCTCTCCCACATCAATCATCAATCAAGAAAATGCACCAATCTTGTGGGGACATTTTCTCAATTGAGCGTCCCTCTTCCAAATGACCCTATCTTATGTCAAGCTGGCATGAAACTGCTCGGCACTGTCACGTACTTTGACCAGATTCACCAGCACCCTAATTACTCTCTCGTTCCCCTTTCTATTTAGTCCCCTTTCTTTCCCCAAGAGCCCCCTTATACTTTCATGTCGTTCATCTACATATTCATCCTATAATCTAGGATCCATATATGAGAGGAAACATGAAATTATCCTTCTGAGTCTGATTTGTTTTGCTTAACAGTGTGATTTCCAGCTCTACCCATTTTCCTGCCAATGGTATAATTCATTCCTCTTTATGGCATGATACTCCATTATGTACACAAATTCATTTCCTTTATCCATTCATTTATTGATAAGCAGCCAGGCTGGTTTTATAAGCTTGCTGTGTTGACTGGCACGCAATCTTAATGAAGAGCCCTAAGCTTTCTGAGCCTCAATGTCCTTTCCCATGGAATAAAATAATAATATCATTATACACGTATGTGTGCCAGTTAATTTTGGAAGAGAAGCAGAAATGTAAACCTGGAACACTGTAATTCTCTAATACACTTCAATAATGCTTATTATTCTCCTAAGGACTACAGGCTAAGAATGCTCAGGAACTGCAAGGAAGTGAATATATTTAACATCACTAGTAATTAGGGATATTGAACTAGAAACAGATATATGAGACAAGTGATATTTGAATATGATGTGTTCTGTGTTTTCAGGAGACTTTGTGTTTTCATGTTAGAGTCTTGTCTCTGGACCAGCTCTTCTTGCTATAGTGTGATGTACAGGCTGAGGTTGAAAACCAGTTCCTCTCTGACAGTTGTTCATACGCTGCTCCTCCTGTCAAGCCCAGCAGATGCTGAGAAGAAAAGGCAACACCCAGGAAAAAAAGGAGAGAAAGAGGCATACCACCTCCAGGCTGGGTTCCTAGAACCTGAAGGAATCCCCTTCCAGTAAAACACATTCTTTCTCTCCTTCCTGATGCCTGGGTCACATTGTGTTGTGTTGAAAATTGTCGAGCCACATCCTTGAATGACCAGACAGAGAAAAGCCACCCACTAGCCCCTCAGAACTGTGACAAATCCTCTGATGTATTCAGCAACTCTGCTCTGTCCCTTTGTTGCAGTAACTAGCATACCCTAGCTGGCTTGAACTGTCCCATCTTGTATCCTCAGCCTACAACTGAGCATGACTCAGAATAAGATGCTTAAGAAATTACCAGCGACCCACACAATGTTACATTGATGGAGCAAAGACCTCCAGAATTCTTCCCAGCCATGAGAAAAGGAAACCCAGAATTTACACCTTCCGTTTCAAAGAAAAGGACTGTGAAGAAGTGAAAATGCTAATATCTGCAAACATCCTCCACAGGCGACACACAACCTGTAAAATATCAGTGATGGTCCTGGCTGCCTTATGTCAACCTGACACCAGCCAGAGTCATCTGGAGGAGGGAACCTCAATTGAGACAATGCCTCCATAAGATTCAGCTGGAGAGAATTTTCTTAATTAGCGATTGATGGTGGAGGATCTAGCCCAAGGTGGGTGGTGCCATCCCTGAGCTGGTGGTCCTAAGTTCTATAGGAAAGCAGGCTGAGTAAGACATGAGGAACAAGCCAGTAGTAAGAAGCACCCCTTCATGGGCCCTGTATCAGCTCCTGCCTCCAGGACCCTGATAATGCCCATGCTAAAGGCTCAGAGTCACCCCAAAACACAGCCTTCCCACACAGCCCTGTGACTTTTATGTGGGAACATCCTTCATTTGTTGACCCTCCAGGTGCCTTCCAGGGTACTCTGCCTTTAGGGGTTCATGCAGTGACTGCTAATGCAGCAAGATAGAATCTGTTGCAGAAGGTAAGCTAGCTACCTCCACTGGCAAGCAATTTTCATCTTCCCCTTTGTTGACGTGGCTTGAACACCTTTTCTATGCCTACTGACCACCACTGTTACCACTGGAGAAGTCTATTCCCAACCCCAAGCTGACCACTGCTAAACAGATGGACAGATGAACGGAGCAGCACCGAGGGCATCAACAACGAGGTCACCATGGGAGAAGAGAAAAGGCAGCCCCAGGTTTTCTAAGTGGTGACTCTTTATTATGAAATTAGAGGAACAAGAGACAGTGGGACGACCTAGTCCTAACTGGTCACTGTCAGAATCTATGTGAAGACTAGGGAGCACAACTCCATAGGGACAGTGGCCCTAGGCAGGCCTGGAGCAGAGACAGTCCACTCTCAAGGTTTACCTTCCATGCTCTCAGCACACTGGGATGCCCTTGCATTGTGGATGCCTCACAAAAAGGGACCCAGATGTCAATCAAGTCTTTGTTCCCACTGGCTAGACATCAGCTATCCCCAATTTCCTCCTCTTAGAACAGCTACATCCACCTCCAGTGATGGCTAAGAGCCCTTCCATCTCAGGAGACTACCCACGACCCCAGCAGATTGTCTATCTGGGTTTCAAGCTCAGTAATAATAAAGGTGGGGTCTTAAAGCTTCTTTCCCTGTGGTTTCTCATCAATCAGCCAGAGCAGGGTCAAAGGTGCGCCTACGGGAAGGGTGCAAATGAAATCCAGACATCCCCAGATGCCTTCCCCGTCTCTCATGAACATATCCTCCAATGTCAGAGCCAACACCTCCAGCATGGAGTGGGCATTGTCCAGGGAACATGGGCTCAGATTTTCAGGCTTTTTCTTTTATGTCTTTACGATAAAGGTCATGAGGACAGGGGCTATGAGGATAAAGGCTGTGTGACCTGCCATTGGGTAGGACTCCTGGCTGCCCCAGGGTTTCCTCTACAGAACTGAACCACAGTAAGTTTATGAGACACACACACACACACACAAACACATACACCATGCAAATAGATGTAATATCTACGATTTGTTAAATGCTGCATGACCATATAAACACATTGAATCACTACAATAATTATTAGTTCTATTTTCTGTATGAGACAGAAAGATTAAGAAACTTGCCTTTTCCAGTTATCTCTGCATAGTGGCTTGAAAGAAAATGCCCCCAAAGGGCATGGCACTAATAGACGATATGGCCCTGCTGAAGTAGGTGTGGCCTTGCTTGAGGAAGTGTGTCGCTGTGGGAGTTGGCTCTGAGGTTGCCAATGTTCAAGCTACACTCAGTGAGACAGACTGCTCTTATTGTCCTGCAAAATGTAGGGCACTCAGCTACCTCTCCGGCGCCCTGTCTGACTGCATGCTGCCAGGTCCCACTATTGAGATAACGGACTGAACCGCTGAACTGTGAGCCAGCACAAGTAAATGTTTTCCTTTAGAAGAGGTGGCATGGTCATGGTGTCCTTTCATAGCAATAACAATCCTAAGCTACCTTGGTCATCAGGATAGGCACAGGGCAGTTCCCAGCCCCTTCCTTGTTGGTTTGGAACACCACATCAGACACCTACTTTCAGAAATGTTCAGGTCCTCAGACATAGCTCCTTCCCAACCTCTCAGAAGTGTCCCTGATCTCAGGAAGTCTCAGCCAGCACCACTTGCCTCCTAGGTATCAGAAGCCCATTACAGTCATGATCCCCTCACCCCAAGAAAGACAAATTTTGCTTCTTGGATTTTGCCTTGAATCCTTACCACAGCAGAGAGGGACCGACTTCCTCTTCCTGGTTCCTCCAGGTCTCATCTCACTAGGTCCACCCCACAGAGGAGTGCAGTAAATGGCCCCAAGGCCAGCAGAGAGTCTCGAGTAAATGTAATTGAAGGGATCCCTAGGGGCCTGCCTTCCTGCCTGCTCCACAGAGCCCTCCTTCCTAAGCACAGTAACAGCGAGGACAGTCTCCCCCAGGTGCCCACAAGTGACCAAAGCAAATGGCCGAGTACCAGCAGTGCTTGGCCAATGGGTAGGGATGTGCCTGGTAAATCGTTACCAAGAGGACTTGATGTTGGCATCCCTTGCTGCACTCCAGGGATGAAAAGGTGCAATCTCACATCTAAAATCTGTTCTTCATATTTGGGTGTTTTTTTTTCTAATAGGAGAAAATAATACATCCTCATTATGAATATTTTGACCATTATTAATTTTTAAATTAAATTAAAAGCAAGTAAAGCAGAAACTGAAAAACCTCCAAAATCTGCTCCCTCATGAAAATAATAATACTAAGTTTTGAAACTCTCTCACAGTCTAATCAATCACGTCACCAAATCACCAGCCTCAAGGTTCCAGAGGTAACATGGCTTTTAACACACTGAAGATGTAAAGTGGCTATTACTAAGCATCCATGGGTGGGTAGAGTTTTTGTTTGTTATAAATTAATTAATTAATTACTAATTAAAGTTTGTGTGTGTTGTATTTCCCCTCTCCGACTTCTTCAAGATTCTCCCCAACTTACTCCACGAGTGAACAGGTTTCTAAGAGTGACGTCTGGCTTCTAGTATTTTAGACATAGTGTTTGTTCTTCTGCCTTCATGTTGAACAAAACCCTCCCTGTCCCCACACCTCCAAGCGTAAAACAGTCAAATGGCGCAGCTCCTAAGAGGCCAGAGTTCTACGGTAAGCGATTACTGAGCGCTGCCCTATTGTGGTGTGACTTCTGGTTGATGGCAGGCAAGGGGCTCACAGTTCCAGTGAGCAAATGAATCTGCCTGGGGTAAGGGCGGTCCCAAGACACAGATGCTGTAGGCAGTGTCTCCTTCCCCTGTTGCAGCTACAGGGAGGGTCTCGTGGGGATGGCTCAGTGGGTAGAAGATGAGCTGCAAACATGAGGACCTTAGTTAAAATCTCTAGACACCCTCAAAGTCAGGCGTGGCAGGCCATGTCTGTGCTTTTACAACCAGGGAGAAGTCACAACAGAGATGCTGTCTCAGACAGGGTGGCCCACGAGGACCAACACAGATTTCCCTCTAGCCCCAACACGCACACAAATAAACACCACACAGACACAAACTCAAAAAAAAATACAGACTTGAGGTGTGCATATGATGACCCAAGGACCACCTTGAAAATTTCCTCTAGATAAAGAAAATCTTCTCGGGTAGCTTAGAGGACGGCGCAAGGCCACCCCGCCACATACCAACCCTGCTGCTACCTTGATTTTGGTGGAGGGTTCAACCTACAGAACCCAGAAAAGTTAAGACCTGTAGCTTACAGGCTACTTAACCCATCATAGGACACCTGTAACAAGCTTTCTATGAGCCTCTGGGGCCCCTTGAGTCCCAGGTAGGAAGCCTCTGTTCTTCGATGCAAGGGTCTGTGTCTTCCTCCCATTGCCTCCCTTGGGGAAAGTGTATAACTGGAAATCACTAAAGGAATAAGAACCAAAGTGAAGACACGGTCACACTGAAACACGGTCACGCTAAAACAACACCAAGTGAACATGCACAGCTAGACAGCTCACCACGAGGCTGGCATTCCTCTTCCCGTCAGAGGAAGTTCGTCAACATCATTTCCCTTTCGCTCCCGTTAAGCATATAAAAGAGGCTTTAGTTTCATAATGTTAGGTGTTTGAGAATTGTGATAGACATTATTCTTGGGTGGAATCTCCTCCTCGATGATAAATCTCAGGGGGGAATAAAAGCAAGAGGATGCAGTCTATGGTCCTGGTTTAACATACGACTTTTATGTCTTTGTTAACACTTTTATCTAGATTCCTGAAACTAGATGGGAAAGCATCTAATGCTGTATAAAAATATATCTGTAACTGTAAAATAAAAGCTCTGAGCAAAGTCATAAGTAGAAATAATTAGGTACAAAAACACCTCTCAAGTTGGATAAAATAGTTAAAAGTTTTAGCTAAATATCAATCTCGAATACAATTACAGCCAGGTGGTTAGCAGATGATTCAGAATGGATATTTTAGTGTCCTACCTCTCAGATTACAGTGTGGAACTCTCAGCAATAAAGGGCAGCTTGAAGAAGCGAATAGTCATAAAATGGAAACTGTAAGTCATCGAGCAAGAGCAGGGAGGGAGAGGGAGAGTGTGGAGCATGAAATGGCGCTGGCATCGTGGCAGCCACGGCACAGCCCCTGAGGGAAAGCTGTGAGTGGGAGAGCTGAGGGAGGGACATCTAAAAAAGCCAGAAACAGGGCGAGGACTCTGAGGTAAACACCAAGGAGAAAAATAAAATGTTTGCTCAAATTAAAATCAGCCTCAGTAGAGGTGAGGGTGTTGCTCAGTGGGAGAGGACACACCTAGCATGCATGAGGTTCCCGGTTACACACACAGCCTTGACATGTATGCATGAGGTTCCCGGTTACACACACAGCCTTGACATGTATGCATGAGGTTCCCGGTTACACACACAGCCTTGACATGTATGCATGAGGTTCGCGGTTACACACACACAGCCTTGACATGTATGCATGAGGTTCGCGGTTACACACACACAGCCTTGACATGTATGCATGAGGTTCGCGGTTACACACACACAGCCTTGACATGTATGCATGAGGTTCGCGGTTACACACACAGCCTTGACATGTAAGCCATGAGAGAGCTCTCCACCATGGACGAGGACATGAGTTTGATCTCAGTACCACACAACAAAAAAGAAAGGAAGAAAGGAAGGGACGGAGTGGGGGGGGAGGGAAGGACGGAGGGAGGGAGACCAAAGAAAGGCCAACCTTGGTAAGCAAGAGCTACCAACAGAAACTGCCCTGAGAAGAACTGCAACCCCAGAACTGTTTCCCCCACCACCCAGAAGCTGCATAACAGGAGGAGAGTTCATTAAACTGATTGTTTCCATTTTAAAGCTTCTGATGCAGAAAACAGTCCCCTCACTACAAGACAAAAAAGCACAAAAGAAAACAGAATACAGGCCAGGCACTGGTGGCGCACACCTTTAATCCCAGTACTCGGGAGACAGAGGC
Organism: Ondatra zibethicus; assembly: GCA_004026605.1. Lineage (NCBI taxonomy): Eukaryota > Metazoa > Chordata > Mammalia > Rodentia > Cricetidae > Ondatra > Ondatra zibethicus. Next base: position 83,494 of record PVIU01005127.1, read on the forward strand.
AGGCAGATTTCTGTGAGTTTGAGACCAGCCTGGTCTACAAGAGCTAGTTCCAGGACAGGCTCCAAAGATACAGAGAAACCCTGTCTCGAAAAACCAAAAAAAAAGAAAGAAAAGAAAACAGAATACAAAGCTGGGCTCAAAAGTATCTCCCAGAACACATAGTGTGGGACTCTATCAGTGTGTTCTGAGGAGCATAAGGTCCACAGGAGACACCACTTGTAACTTCTGAGGTTCTAAACAAACCCCCACCTGCTCTGGAGGAGAAATGGTCCTTATCTTCCAAGGCTGCTTGCTATACAGACAGCCTGAAATGACCCCCTAACTAAGGACAGCTACCCTGTCCCTTCTGTAAGGTGTTCACAAACAGAAGTGGTCATTACAGAGGCATGGATTTCTCTTCGGTGCCGATAGATATCATTAAGACAATGGATTGGTAGCATCCAAGTGATAGACAGTGGCCTAGAACTGAATGCCCTCGGCCCTGGAACAAGGTTCTGCTATGCAGTTATAGTCGCTGCAGCCACATCAGTGGTGCATGCAGAGACTCACCCAGGACATGGTGGCGGCAGCTGCTTCAGAGACCCAACAGTGAGGTAGCAGCAGGCACCGGAGCAGCTACTGCTCAGAGAACCGAATGGCACCTTGGACCACTCAGACCACCTAAATCTCGGCGCTACCAATATTTGTGGTCCGCATTCCAAGACCTGGTATGAGAATGACTGAAATCTTTGAACGATATGATGCTGTCTTTGAAATCGGAACCTTAAGGAAAAGGAGCCAAACCCTCCTGTCAACTTGCCACAACCTAGAATCTCAGAGAAAATTATCTGCAACAGTTGGCTTGTGTATGTCTATAGGGGACTGTCTTGATTACTAATCGAGGTGGTAAAATCCAGCCTGAGTTGGGCGACATCATTGCATGGGCTGGGCCTTGCAACCTAGCGTGCACAGACTAGCAATGATGCATTTATTCTCTCTTTGCTCTTGCCTGTGGATGTGATGTGACCAGCTATAGTGGTACATTATTTGTGTTTTAATAAATAAGGCTTGCCTGAAAGTCAGTGCAAAGCAGTCACACTAGTCAGCCATAGAGACCAGGTGGTGGTGACACATGCCTCTAAACCCAGCACTAGAGAAGAATATAAGACAGGATGAGACAGGAACTCACTCTCTTTCAATCTGAAGATTTCAAAGCAGTAAGAGCTCTCTCGTGGCTTGGCTGCTTTGCTTTTCTGATCTTTAGGTTGAACGCCAATATCTGCCTCTGGGTTTTATTATTCGTGCTACCACCAGCTGTTTGGCTCCCCCTCGGTGATGGACTGTAACCTGGAAGTGCAATCCAAATAAACCCTTCCTTCCCTACGTTGCTTTTTGTCAGGGCGTTTTATTAAATCACAGAAATGAAGCTAGAACAGCACCCCCCAGAACACAAGGTGGGATCCTGTTACATTGTCTACCGTACCTAACATCTCTTCATACCGTGGCAGTCGCCCCAAGGATGCCTCCTGCTGTAGACTGTGACAGGAATGGGGACACAGGAGGAAGCTGGCTGATGGTATAATGAGTGATAATCAACAGTACAATCAGTAATGAATGGTGTGATCAATGCATCCAAGAATGCACTGAAAATGACAGCCACGCCATGCTCGCGTTGCTTGGACAGACTGAAGAGTCCTGCGTATCACAGGCACCTGATGGTCTGAACCAAAGATGTGCATTTACGACCTTTACACCAAGAGCTGTGGTACAGACACCTAGCAAGGCAATACGGCACAGAGGTTTGCTTACTCCCAAAGCAGTAAGTTGCGGTGGTTCACAGAGGGACAAAGAACAGCCGAGAACAGAAGCTCCAGCAGCAGATGCGACAAATCGGCACGGCATGGCGGGGAAGCTCTGCTGGTCTGACTATCCTTGGACTCCATCATTTATCACCCCAGCATACTGCTGCCCCGGGAGCTTCATAAACCTGAGTCGCCTCCACTCACTCAGAGGGTTAAAAGCGGTGCAGTTTCAGACCTTGGCTGAGCTGACTTCTGCAGCTGACTCAGCTCTGAACGGCCCCAGGGCTCTCACTATGGTACATCCAGCAGTCCCCTCCCACCAGCTCAGAGTCTTCGCTGGGCTCCAGGAACTCGGCTTTTCCAGACATTAGCTGCCTTCAACATTGTTTGGAAGGGATGGCTGCTTTAACGGTTGCCTGGACAATGATGGCCCTTCCGACAACGCCAGGAGCACCATGGGGGGAGCGCCCAGGCATCCCATGGTGCCCAGAAACCATGTCTCCACAGCCCTCTCCACTCTACAGCTTGTTGACACTGCAGAGTTCTGATAACACTAGAAGCCAGAAGGAAGGTCCTGAGGGAGCTGACTCTGGCGCTCAAGACCTGCTACAGATGTTTCTGCCCTTTGGGAATAGCGGTTCTGACAAAGTCTTTGTAGACAATCAGACAATGCGAGGGAGTGTTCGGTTTTGTGAGTTACAGCAATTCTGTTTTAGATCAAGCTGTCATGCACCCATGCAAGGCTTTCAGCAAGAAAAGGCTTTACATGAAGCTCGGATGTTGGAAGGGTAACGGCAAACCAGACTGAGCATGCTCCCTCCGAGACTCTCCATTTCCCATTTAAACGGGCCACGCCGGATTAAAAACTCAGCATGATGAATTTTCTGGTCTCTGTCAATTTTTAAAATGTAAACACATAAATCCCAAAATAATTTCACATTTTCAAACATCTAGTGGACATCAAATTGTAAGCTGTTAACTCAAGCTGAGTCTTTTTTCCTCCTGCTCTCATCAGGCTGTTGCAAGCAGGAATCCTGATGGCTGGGAAGAGGTGCCTAGGCCCCGCTCTCTGTGTTGTTTCTCTTCCTTGCTACAACAAGGCTTCCAATTCCTCCAGGTCAACAAGAAGGAGAGGCCAAGAGAGGAGGCGAGCCTTACTGCTGCGTGGAGGTGGGCAGCCTACAGTCCCCCACACCTTGGTTCAGTCACAGGGGTTCCCATGTCACTGAATCCCACTGTACTTCCAGAAGTCCTTAGTGACCCCGTGCCCTAGCCACAGAAATCTCTTCCCTGCGGTTCACTGGGTAAATGAGAAAGGTTGTCCCACCTGGTCACTCACTCCTTGCTTTGTCTCGAGGAATGAATAAGGTGTTCATCTTCTCTCTCTTTGGGGAGTTTTTCCTCCACTTGACCTCTTAGTCAGAATCTAAAGCAGCCCACAAGGCTCTGCCTCTTAGGTGTACGGTTCACATCTGATTCACAAAATGCATCTGAAACATCCTTTTGAAATGTCTGGTTCACACATGCATCTGAAACATCCTTTTATCCCCAGAAACGCAGAGTGGATAATCTGTGATTTGCAATGTTCTGAATTAATGATTTTTCCATTTTATGGTGGTGCAAAAATTCCATGCACCGACCAGAAACAGATGATGAACTGAGTCCAGGGGTGCTGGCTGGCAATCCAAGCAAGAAGTTGAAACAAGAAGATTTCAAGTTCAAGTCCTGCTTGTACTACAGAGCAGGTTTAAACCTGAGCAATTTAATGAGACCCTGTTTCAAAGCAAAAAGTACAAAAAGGACTCCGTTCAGTTCTTGCCTCACCTGCATGAGGCCCTAGGTGCAATCCTCAGCGCTGGGCAAAAATAAGCAATGATAAAGTAAAAGAAAGGAATAGTGAGGACAAGGCACGACAGTACATAGCCGCAATCCTACACTTGGGAGTCTGAGGCAGTAGGATTACATGTTTCAGGCCTGCCTGGGTTACTTACTCAGGGAATGTGAGAGATGGTGCAAAAACAGTAGAAACTTTGCTTCTGATTTTTTTGGCTCTTTTCCTGGGCTAGCAATATCCGATATGATGGTCTCTTGTGGCGGGAGCATTAGCTCCCAGCCAGCTGCATACCATCATGAGAGGAAGCAACATATTCTAGCCACCCCACCCTGTGACTCAGCCATAATGATCGGTAGGTTAGGGAGAGCAAACACTATTTTGAACCCACAGGGAGCCTATTGAGATGAAGCCCTTCTGTGGGTTGAGAGAGGCATCTTTTCTGATCTTACAAATATGTAAGAGCCTTTTAAAGCTGTGGTAAGGGGAAGACTTACATATGAAAACTGCAATGGTCATACAATGTATTGGTCAGGGTTCCTTTTTTATTTTTTAAAGGCTTTCTATTTATTTATTTATTTAGTATACAATATTCTTTCTGCATGTATGCCTGAAGGCCAGAAGAGGGCACCAGACCTCATTACAGATGTTGTAAGCCACCATGTGGTTGCTGGGAATTGAACTCAGGACCTTTGGAAGAGCAGGCAATGCTCTTAACCACTGAGCCATCTCTCCCCATTGGTCAGGGTTCTTTAGGGGAACAGAACTTATAGCATGGGTCTATAAATAGAAAGAAGGGGATGCTTCCAGGCTGTGGCCCAGCTAGTCCAACAATGGCTGTCTACCAGTGGAAGGTTCAAGAATCCAGCAGTCAGTCGTTCAATCCATGAGGCTGGATGTCTCAGCTGGTCTCAGTATCCACCAGTGAAGGAGAGTAAGCAGGCAAAAAGAGAGAGCAAGCTTCCTTTCTCCACATCCTTTATAGAGGCTACCAGCAGATGTGGTCCAGAATAAAAGTGGATCTTCCCACCTCAAAAGAGCTGAATTAAAATTGTACCTTCCCACCTCAAAGATCCAGATTATAAGTGGGTCTTTCCACCACAAATGAGTTAACTAAGAAAAAAATCCCTCACCAGTGTGACCAGCCATTTGGGTTTTAATTATTCCAGATGTGGTCAGGCTGACAAACTAGAATAGCCATCACACATAACAAAACTAAATCCTAGTATTTTGTTGTATAGAATCAGTAGCAGCAAGACTTTTCTCTGAAGCCGAGAAGTCAAGGACTGTAGGAGGAAGCGGGTTGCTTGTTTTTCCCAGCTGCCCAGCTAGCTTGCACCTGAAATAATCACACAGGAACTGTATTAATTAAATCACTACTTGGCCCATTAACTCTAACTTCTTATTGGCTAAGTCTTACATATTAATTTAACCCATTTCTATTAATCTGTGTATCGCCACATGGCAGTGGCTTACCGGCAGAGATTCAGCATGTCTGACTCTGGTGGCTCCATAGCGTCTCTCTCTCTCTCTCCGCCTTCCTTCTCCCAGCATTTAGTCCAGTCCTCCCCGCCTACCTAAGTTCTGCCCTATCAACAGGCCAAGGCAGTTTCTTTATAATTTTTAATCCAATTGTTTGCTTTCTTGGTATTCAGTTTTTAAAGCTCTCTGTATGTTCTAGACCCTAGTTCCTCTGTCAGACATACAGCAGAACAAGATTTTCTCCCATTATGCAAGCTGCATTTTCACACAGTTCATGGTTTCCTTGCTGAACAGGGCTTTTTAATTTCATGAGGGCAGACTTGTTGATCGTTGGGCTTACATATGAGAAGGCAGGGGAGGAGAGCAGGGACCAGGAGTCCAAAATGGCTCCAATTAACTAAATGTATGAAACTGTCAAACAATAAAAATTTAAGCCACAATGGGATACCATTTTGTATTCACCAGATTGACAAAAAGTGAACCTGCTTCCATCAGCCCAGACAGATGTGTGATTTGTCATCTCATCGGGAGAGCAATTTCAAAGTAAGTGCTAAAGAGACTGCGGGTTATGCCCCATGGTCTGGCAGGTCCTTGAAGACACACCTAGAAGACGCTTGCGTGGACCAGAATTATAAACGGAAGTATTCTCGGCGCCTTTGTCAGAAACAGGGAGGGGAGAGAGCAACTTAAATTCTTCACCCACAGGAGAATAGATTTCCTTAAGTTCAGTTTACTGGCAATAAAATACTACACAATAGATAAAAGAAAGGAACTTGCCATTTAGGTGTCGAGATATAAATCTCAAATGTAACACTGAGTCGGGAAAGCGAGTTGTGGGTGGCGCTGTGTGACATCACTCGTTTGAATTTTTAAATATCGTGAGTATTGCAGCAGTACCGTACAGTATTTATGGCCCTCTCAACAAACTGTGAAAGTATGAACACGTGTGGGAAGGAAACATCCTCTGTCGTCAAGAAGACAAAGCACAGAAGCAGTTTGGAGCTGCCTGCAACTCTAGTGCTGTAGGTTCTTCTAAACTAAGAGAATAACTGAGAAGGAGGGAGGAAATGTGGAGAAGCACAGTGTAAGTCCGCTCACATGAGGTAATTAAGTAATTGCATCCCTGGGAGGATGGTGGCTGCCAGGAGCTGTGATTATACCCTGATGGGTGGGCACTATCTTTTAATGGCGCAGAGGTTCGGCTTTACAAGAGCAAACTGGTCCTGGAGATAGGGCTGACTCACAAGACAGTTGATGACACCCATTGTACTCTTCAAAATAGTGGAAATGGTACATTCTATTTTCCAATGGAGACAGGAACAAATGTCTGCCCATGCCGGATAAGCACTGTTCCCCCCAAGTCTAGCTGGGTGAACAAATGACTTGATCCGGGTTACTGGCAGGAGCACAGGGTGAGGGGCTGCTTATAGGAAGACAGGTAAATCTCATTCCCATCCATCAGTGAGAAGCCCACCCCAGCTCCCACCTAGGTAATGATGATCTGGGAAAGCTGACCCCAGAGCTTCCCCACCAATTCGTAGGTAGTTCCACAGAAAAATCCTCCCAGAAGAAACAGGTCACTGTTACATAATCATTAGAGGGTTTGTGAGTCCTGCCAGAGCTTCCTGAGTTATTGGTGCCTCTCTCCTCCCTCAAGAAGGGGATACTTCAATTCTGAGAAAATGGCTACACAACAAACCACAGTTTGGGTGGAAACATGGCTCACTGGTTAAGCGTGTTGGCTGTTCTTACAGAGGACCCAGGTCCAGTTCCCCGCACCCATGTGGAGGTTCACAACTATCTGTAACTCCAGTTTCAGAGGATTCTACATCTTCCTCTGGCCTCAACCAAGGTGTGTCCACATACATTGAGGCAAACAGTCACCCACATAAAATATTTATTTTAAAAATTTATTATAAAATAATGATACTGCACTGTAGAAGTATATAAAAGAAGAGAGTGAGATGTCATACACAGACATAAGGTGACAGGAACAGAGGCCATCTGAGGACCCCTCCTATGTCAAAGGACAGGCACTCGATATGACAAGACACCAAGCACCCACTGCAAGGGCACAAGCTTACAGACTCTCAGATGATAAGCAAGCACTAATTTGGGACAAATGTCCTGCCACACGCTTGGTTCTTCCATTTCTCTCGGTAATGGCTATGTTGCTTTAATTATGATCTGTGGGTCATTACGATCTGGGAGTGCAGGAAGGTTAGAGAAGGGTTTGCAGAAAGACGGGTTATGACAACCTATGGAGAACTTACCCAAACTGGCTCCTCTGGCCAGGACTTTAGCCATTTCACCACCTGAGCTGAAGACGAGGGGACACAGCCAGAGCACATGTTTTACAAAACGGCTTCTCGAGTGGACGTGGCAAAAGACATCTGGAAGCTTCCAGAAGGAAGGGCAATGCTTTGATCTGACTTTCAATTCTACCCTCTCCCTCATATGCAGTCTTTCCCAGGAGTCCCCTTGAAGCTGTTTCCCTTCCTGATTCTCTTGCTTCTTTCCTTGAGAGTCTGTTTTCTGCGCTACAAAGGCTACCAAGTGTTCAAACCTTTAAAATATTTCCAGCAAGTCTTAACTCTCTATTGTAACATCACCAAATGTGTGTTAAGTTCCTTATAAATCTCATCATTTGTAAAAATATACAGAACTTAGTGGGGCTGCCATGATGTCATTTGACAACTATTGAGAGTCCTGCATAATCTGACCCTGTTCCTGGCTTGTGGTTCATGTTTAACCTCAACACAGTCCAGAGATTTTTGGTAGCTCAGAGTCAATTCCTCTAGCATCACTGCAGGCCAAAGTGAGTGGAAGTAATGCTACGGGAATGAGCCCAGGCTTGGCTTGGTGATTAAGCACAGCCCTTGCCTGGCTATCTGGAGACCAGTGAACAGAGGACTGAGTGGTTTTGAGAGAGTTTTAATCATCACTATTAACAACCTCACTTGGAGCACGTTTCTCCAACCAGGATTCAATAGTGTTACCTGAATGCAAAGCGTAGCGCGCTGATTGACAGGCATCCTCTGAGGTTAGTGATGTTTATCCAATTAATGAAGAACAAACTCTAATATACTGAATTACTTGATCGCATATAGTCAAATTCTATGAGAATCTGGAAAATTTTCTCTACCATCTTTATTGATTTGATCAGTCAAGACAGATTTGTTTGTACCACTGTCATAAACGGTCCTTACAACTTGAGTGGCTTTAAATATTGCATCTTGCCTATACCCGTGACTACCGTGGGCTGGCTGGACACACAGGCCGACAGACACTCTGCCATCTGGACATCACAGATTGCAGTTATGAGGGGGTGAAAGCAGCAAATGGTGCCTCTGCAGATCAGACAGTCCATCTGCTAGCAGCAGATACCTGTAATCCCAGCACTTGGGAGCCAGAGACAGAAGGAAAATCAGGAGTTCAAGTCTATCCTGGTCTACATGAGACCCATCTCAACACAAAATTAAACAAAAGGATTCTCTGCAGGAGAAACATCTGTCACCTCTACTCACATTGCTTTGGCCAGATGAGCCAGGTGACCATACCAAGGGGGCAGGGAGAAGAAACCTACCATGACAGAATACTGACGCAAAGCCCTAATGGTGACCACAACCTACCATCTGGTCACCCAGCGTTCAGCTGGTTTCATTTATTCTCTTCCCAAGAGAAAGACTTCAAAATCCTCACCTAGTCATAGTTAGGAACTTATGGCGATGTTCTTCATGTCTCTATCACGAATTCATTGTTTGCTATGGCCACTGTAACAAAATACCACAGACTAGGTGACTTAGAAAGGAGAAAAGTGTCTCACAATTCTGGAGGCTGCAAGTCTATGATCAAGGCCTCTTGGGCTTAATTTCTCCTGTGGCCTGTCTCCCTAGCTTGCAGGTAGCCATCTTCTCATTGTATCCGCTTGTGGAATAATCTTTTTGTATACTTTAAGGTAAGGTCTCTGCCTAAGGTACCTTCTGATTGATTTAATAAAGAGCTGAATGACCAAAATCTCTACAGGAGAAAATAGGCAGGACTCCCATGGAAAGAGAGGACGCTGGCAGGAAGAGAGGTGCAGACACCAGCAAGATGCAGAACAAGTCAAACATACAGAATTTGAAAAGGTAAAATCCATGTGGCAGAATGTAGATTAATAAAGACAGGTTAATTTAAGTTCTAAGAGCTAATTAGAAAAAGTTCAAGCTAAAGGCCAAGTTTTCATAATTAATACTAAGTCTCTGAGTCACTATTTGCAAGCTGGCAGGCCCGACAAAAGAGTACTACTACAATTGGTACTCAACATGGGGCTTGAACCCACGACCCTGTGATTAAGAATCCCATGCTCTGCCAACTGAGTAGACTTTATTATTTTTAAGCTATTTTTATGACTGTCTATATCCATTTTCTTTTCTTTAGCACTTAAGCACTTTTTAAACATACTGTATCTTTTAGAGGATTTTTTGGTCTCGACCTGACTCTTTGCATGGCTGCAGCCGCACAATTGCAACGTTTTCTGACCACAGGAGACACACCTTAAACTTCTAGGTGGCAGTTAGGCTACCCCCATATAGCTCAGCTTAGCACATGATGCTGGTGGCTGGTTCTGCCTGCTTCAGGTCTGCAGGCACCAATGGTAACCATGCCTAACCTTCCTGGCTGAGTCTAACCATCCCAGCTCTGCAATGTTGTTTCTGGAGTCCCCACAAGTGGCAACCAACTATTGTGAATGCTTACAGAGAGGTGACTGCAGCAGTGCTGGCTGAAGTGACTTCTCTTGTGTGGCTGTGCCCCATGTTGAGTGCCAAATGTAGCACAACTTTCCTTTGGGCCACCAGTTCACAAATAATGACACGGAGGCTTATTATTCATTATGAAAACTTGACCTTTAGCTTATACTTTCCCCCAACTAACTCTTACAAATTGAATTAACCTGTCTCCATTAATCTACATTCTGCATGTGACTCAGTTACCTCTCCTCTGTACCAATGTCTTCTTCACAGACTCTCTGGCATCTCCAGAATGCTTAGATTACAACCCCCTGAGTTCCTCTCTCTGCCCAGAATTCACACCTAACCTCTCCTGCCTAGCTATTGGCCATTCAGCTCCTTATTAAGCCAATTTTAAAAAGTACCTTACGCTGAGCAGTGGTGGTGCACACCTTTAATCCCAGCACTCAAGAGGCAGAGGCAGGCAGATCTCTATGAGTTCAAGGTCAGCCTTGTCTACAGAGTTAGTTCCAGGACAGCTAGGGTTGTTACACAGAGAAACCCTGTCTCAGCGAGGGGGGAGAGCCTTACACAGAAATAACTTTACAGTGTACAAAAAGATTGTCCCACAACAGTATTCCCATGTGACATGTAGCCTTTCCTCTGTTGCTTTTATCTTCTTATAAAGCCACCAGTCTTATTGGACTAAGACCTAGTCTTGTGACCTCATATAACCTTAAATACCCTCTTAAAATCACTGTTCCTAAATCTAACCCCACTGGGGGTTAAGGCTTCAACAAAAATTCTGAAGGATGCAATATAGCATTTAGCAAGAGGTGATAGGGTATTTGAACTGGGCCTGGATGGTCACCTATTGTTCTGGAGACCAGGAACTAAGAAGACAAGTTATCTACTATCTATACACCTCATTTACAAAGGCAAAATAGGAAACATATACCTCCAAGAAGCACTCCTATTTAAGAAGAGGGAAGAGGGGTGGACAGCAACAATGACTGTAAGCATCTCTGAAAGTCCCTGAACAATGTGAAGTCCACTTAGGGAAGGTCATTGGCCCTAAATGTGCTCAGTGAGGGAAGCCACATTCCCTATACTCCTCTGCAATCTCTGGATTCTTTTCCCGTTACACTTCATGGCACTGTAAACTAGGTGTTCGAAAACACCCTTAGCTTGAAGGCTGCCCATCTTTCTCATTTCACATCCTGCTCCAAATTGTTTCTGATCCTCAGGTCTTTTCAAGTCTCTTACACTTTTTTCATTCTATCTGGTGGCCCCTTTGTAGGACACCTCTTGCAGTGACTCCATCTGCTTTGTATCTGCCCGATGACAGTTCATGTGCTAACAACCACACCTACAATTTTCTTCAAAGACTTCCTTGGCCTTTACTCTGCTACACTTTAGTCCCTTCACAGGCTTTGATAATGATGTGATGGCAAATGAAATATAATCAGGTGAGTGGTTTTTGAAGGTGGATGTACAAGTCATGCCCTTTGCTGCAAGGCTTGGCTTTAATATATTTTTATTACCAAGAGGCTCTCCCAGTTTTATCCCCTACTGTTTGGCACCTGAAATCAGTCAGCCTTTCTGACACTGTGATGCTTCACACTTTGCATTAATTCCTGCTTGGAATCCAGCTAATTCTTTTGTGACCTTGTTCCTTACAAACACCTTGTCAAAGTCAACCAATAGAAACCAAAACACATTACTACAATTGCATTTCCCTCCTCATTCCCTATAGCTATCAATTCATATAGAATCTGCCTTCTGAGTCACTGGGGGCAGAAGTTTAACCAAGACTCTTGCTGCTGGGTCACTTGCCATCCTCCAAGACTTTGCAATGCTCTCTCCACAGTCTGCAACTTGTCCTTCAAACCAATGACCAATTATGCTTCTCTAATTATGTTAATACCCTGCTTCCGCTAGCAATTTATGAACTGGTCAGAATAGAAGCAAATTCTGGAAAAATAAATAATAATTTCTTTCTCCAGTGACATCCTCATTATGAATTAGCTGGAGGTGGGAAGAAGCAGATGGCTCCATGTCCATCTGACAAAGCCCCGATCATCAGAACTGTTATGATCAGCAAATGTGACTGTAATTGGTATATTAGAGCTTCCAGGCTTCTGATGACACTTTATTGGCCAACTCAAGTCACATGACCATGTCTAATTGTGATAAGGAAGCCCAGCCTTACCTTGCCCCTGGATATTACAGTATCAGGATAGGAATAAACAGTCTGTGTGTCTAGCATTCTTTTTGGTGGCTTGTGTTAAACCAGGGTGCTTTGGGATAAGCTCCAAACAAACTTACCACAAGTCTAGATCTAAAAGGGCATACCTATCTTCATCTATGCTTCTATATGTGAGAATCTCAGGCCATTTCCCAGCATGGTCTCAATATTCAAGTTCCCCTGGATTTTAGGAGATGCTATGTGAAAAATAAATGTGTAGTGGCAATGTTGACAAAGGTGTGTATGAAGAAGGACAGTTTTCTTCACTACAGATCCACTCAGGAGCATCTCATGGACCTAGCCTTGTAGCATGAAACGTGTATGTGTGGGGAAACATGGCTTTTATCTTTAAAACTACACTTTGGTAAGTGAATCCATTCTAGGTTGTGTTGGCTCAGGAAATAATTCTCACCTTGGTTATTTTGGAAGATATGGAATTATCAGTATCTGGAGAGGTCCGCTCTGCTTCGGTATGTCAAAGGATCCATTCTATGTTTCCCTGATGAAGGGAGGCAGTTTCCAGCTGGTACAAAGATGTCTGGTGTTTTCATGTAGATAATTATCCCACCACAGACTCTCCTCAGTTCCCACTTGACTTACATCAGTCAGCAATGGGAAGTTGGTCTTTCTCTCTTCAGCAGAATGCTGAAGGTTTTCAGAAAATCTTTTCTCCCAAATATCCCCTTTGTATTCTGCATGGAGGTGATTTTACTCATTTGCCAATAGACCATCACACCTATGTTCCTTATCACCCAAGGCGTGACCCAAACTCAACCAGTATTGAGTACAGTATTTTAATTGTACTCAATTGCTGGTACTATATTGCTATCCACCATTACTGGAGCCCTTCTTGGTGTAAATACTGTGTTCCAGTTTTCCCTGTGGAGTATAGAAAGCCCTGTATGCACTTGTACCTGAGTTAATATGTCGTTCAGGACCTAAGAAGCACAAGACCATCTCAGCTCTGTTGCTAAGTGCATTATGAAAACTGAGAACTTGTTATATTTTCAAGAACAACGTTCCTCTCTGTGCTCTTGCCTTATTTACTTCAAAAACATTGGGCACACACTCATGAAGGATAGCGCTCCATGGTTATGTCTTCTCTGGGAGTTGCAAACGAGACTCAGCCAGCATGCCGAGCTCATGCATGTGGGTATTCCAATGTGAGACAGAAGCTGCACTGCTCAGTGAACAGAATGAACCGCAGCTGCTAGTTTAGTTCTGGCTCGCATCACAATTTGTGACTTGTGCCATCTCCAAGGGCTGGTTAAAGCTCTGATTCATGCATGAACCACTCAGGCCATATGGGGTAGGCAACTCAGCTAGGTCTAGGGCTTTCTATTCACATTTTATCAAGTCCAAGAAAACAGGTTTCTGCTACAAATCCATAACCATGTTCTAATGATGAGTTAGCAGCTCTGTTTGAAGTCACGTATTTTTTTTAATCTTCCAAAATACAATCTGACTTACTCACAGTAGAAGTTAGAGCTGTTAAAAGTTACCCTTCCAGTCACAGGCCTTAGGATAGAACCTAATATTGTTATTTTGCTAAATGATCATGCTGTCAGAGTGCCTTCTAAAGACTTACGTGTAGAACACAGACCTGGGCTACTCCCAGACCTGCCTGCAGAGGCTTCTTTTTGCAGGAGCAGCAGGCAATAGGGAGAAAGGGCATGGCTAGTCAAAGGGCTGAGATCTCTAGGTTGATTCTCATACACACCAAAGGTGGGGTAACATCTCAGGAGAGGCAGCAGGAAGAAGGTAGAGCAGGAAGACGGGCCGAGTGCTGTCTCCTGGATATAACATAGCTGTCACATCTTGAACTCATAACAGTAGAGTTGCCTATACAAGATCAAGCCTGCCAAAGATCCTAGCATGGGTGGAGAAGATGATCTCCAGGCCTCATCCCCTCCTGAGTAAATACTGGCAACTGATAGTTTGGGGGGAAGGAATAATCACTTCTTTTATTTATTTTTTGACAATGTGGCCATTGGTTGTCCTCTTGTGCCCCAGAAGATGGCCTCATACCCATGCAAGTATGGGCAGCACTAATTGGACTTAGTGGGTTGTAAAAATTAACATTTAAAAAAATAGTTGGGAATTGGGGCTGGAGAAATGACTCAGTGGTTAAGAGCACTGGCTGCTCTTCCAGAGGTCCTGAGCAATTCCCAGCAACAAAATGGCAGCTCATGACCATCAATAGTGGGGCCTGATGCCCTCTTCTGGCATGCAGACATACATGCAGACAGAGCACACAGACATAAAATACATAAATAAAAAAATTAAAAGTTGGGAAAAGGAATGTTGAAAGGAATATGGGAGGAGCTGTAGTGGGGAAACGGAGGTAAATATGATCACACTTCATTGTACGCATGGATGAAATTCTCTAGAATCAAGAAGACAATTATTTAACTAATCCTCTTTGGCCAGGGACATGGCTCAGTGGGTAGAAGCCCACAAACCTGCATGACCTCACTTCAATTCCTGGGACCCACATGGTGGCAGAAATAAAACCACTCCCACAAGTTCTCTGGCATCCATAAGCACACTGTGGTACTCAGGGCCACTCGTACACAGACTAGCACACACGCACACACACTAAATAAAATGTAACAAATTTTTAATTAAAAAATTATCCTCCCAGCCAAAGTACCTTCTCCATCTCCTGAAACAAAGGCCCCAACGGTTCCCTGCCTTGCCTCATATCCTTCCCGGAAGAAGCCCTGAGCCCATCCTCTCAAATCTTCTCACTGCGGTGCCCCTAACAGCAGCCGCTGGCAGTGCCCACAGGGAGGCAGGACGCTCTGCCAAAGATGTCCACAGCTCCTTCCTGTTCTTGTTCTCATTCATATGTAATACATTTTGTGCATACTCTGCAAATAATCAGTATTATTCTAAAAAGATGGAGGATACTGATTGGCGTTTCTATCACTAGGGACACATGCCACCCAGGTCAGAAACAAAGTGTGCCCACTGTTTAACTGAGAATTTAATATGACGAGATGACAGTCAAATATTGATCGCCTTTAAAAAGCAGAGAGTAACTAAGACATCAGACCTGGGCAGCTAAAGCAGAGTTTAGGCTTATGAAATACCCAAAACTGAGAGGAGGGGCCCCAAGAGCTGAGAAAGAGGTCCCTGCTGGCATTACTGGGAGGTGAGGAGCCAATGCAATTCCAGACATGCGGAGAAACTGCAACATGAAAGTAAGCATTGCTTCCAAAAGATGACTCCAGGAGGCAGCGAACTCCAGGGCCAGCGAGAGGAAACAAGAAGGTAGGTCTTCCCACACCGGGTTTGCTGCCTCTATCCAGCACACATCTTGGCAGGATCGATGGGGAAGTAGGTGGCAAAACAGCAATGTGGGCGGCATAAGCCTGAGCAGAGGCGGGTAGGAAGGAGGGAGGCAGAGAGGCAACGACTGACTAGCTGCCACACGTCCTTTCCGCCCCAAGGCAGTTCCAGTTGATGCTTTAGGGAAATGGGCCATGACTTTCATTCTCTGGCTTTATATGCCTCCACCAAGCAATTTAGAGGCTTGACCATGTGCTGGCATTGGCTGTAACCAGCCAGGCAGACATGAAGTGAACACTGGGACCAGAGGCTTCCCTGTGCTAACACAACAATGTTCTATGACCTTGAACACACCACTTTGCCTATTATTTAACATGAAGAAATTGGATAGAATTTTCTTAAAACTCATTCCAATCTGTAATTCTTGGATATAGAGATGGAAAAATTCACCTCTTATCAGCATTGTTTTTGTGGGAGAGGGGACCCCAGCATCATGAGATACGGGGATCCAGAAGAAACAAAAGGCGAGTTGTGGAAGGACAAACGACCTGACTAAGGAGATGGTCAGAGAAAGGAACAAAAGCTAGAACAGGGCCATGGCGGCACAAGCCTCTAATCCCAGCATTCTGGAGGCACAGGCAGACAGAGCTTTGTGAATTTAAGGCTAGCCTAGTCTACATAAAAAGTTCTAGGCCAGCCCGGGCTATATAGTAAGACCCTGTCTCACAAAAGCAAAGTAAAAAGAAGAGGAGGAAAGAGGAGGAGAAATGGAAGAACTACAAAGATGCCAACAAGGAGCCCCACGAGTTTAACAGGAGGAAGTCACAGCGGGACTCTGATCACGCATTCCAGCCCCTTAATGGCTTCTGGTGGCTGTGACTTGGAAGGTCCGCATGCCCTGTAACTCCTGCAGAGGCTGGAGACAGAATGGACACCAGTCACTTCAAGGAAAGCCAGGCGCCTCTAGGAATGAGTTAAGGCCTGGTGCCGATCACCTACTCCTCTCTTCCCCTCAGGGTTATAAAAATGGAAGATGAGAAGTCTGTACATATTGCCATCTGCCACAAAGCATTTCTTGACATCCGACTCCCTTCATATAGATGAAATACTCTGTGCTTCTTGGCAGGATGGTGTTATTTCAATGCGCACGTATAACTCACTCCCATGCTGTGGGACGAATTGCTTCTAACTGAAGCACAGAAAAGGCAGGTGACAGTACTGTGGCACTGTATGTGTAGGGCAGACATCCAAACACCGACCCCACCCATAACTCTCTGTTGAATATGGTTACAAGTCACCTGATAATCAAATATCCTCTTCAAGATACCATGCTGATTTAACGAAGGCCAAACCCATTGTAACATTGTTAGTCTGAGCGGGAAAGTCTTTTTTCCCTCTGTTCCATTTCCAGAGATTTTTATTGCTATATTTGGTTATACTCTTTATTAGGCTGATAAGTTTTGAATTGCTTTTCACTTTATTATCACATTAGTTCCTTCTTAATGGTTTTACTGGAGCGCAGAAGCCTCCTGAGTATTAATAACCTCTCTTCTCTCAGTCCTTATAGTCATGGAATTAATTGTATAGAATCATGATCCTTCACTGGATGTGTCAGTGGGCCAAAAGAAGGAAATCCAATAAGAAGAATTGGACCTTGAAGACTGATTAACGATTCATCCTGCGGCAGGTTTCTCGTAGCTCTGCAGTGGCAGAATGTCTCTTCTCTCTACCAAAAGAACTTCACTCAGACTAAGTACTTCTGAATTCTCTGAAGTGGGGAAGAGTACGATTAACTGTTTAGGCATCAGCTAAATTGCTTTTAACATATGAAAGGGATCCTTTTATCTACCTAAGAATAATCTCCTTGGTGCTTGTTTAACAGATGGTGACAATAATATGTACGGAAGGAAATTACCATGTCATCAATAACCAAAGTTTCTTTGCATCTTATTTTCCTGCTAATTTTCCTCGCTCCATGGTGATAATAATTCTCCCAAGAATAAATACCTACTAATTAGAATACTGAGGTCAAATCCTCTTTACTAAGTCACAATTTAATTAATATTAATTAATATTGAAAGAATAAATGTCAGCTGTAACAAGTTCTAAGAGAACAGAAAATTTACATAATTTTTGGATATTATCAAACAATGAGAGTATCAAGTGGAAATAGTCAAATTTTCCAAAAGGAACAAATAATTAAACACCAGATTACAGGAACAAGAGTTGAACAAATTAAAGTCATATCTACCAAATAAATCATCATAGAGCAATTAAATATTTTTAATGATTAGAAACATTTATTTTTATCAGCATATAATTAGGTATGCAGATAGATAGATAGATAGATAGATAGATAGATAGATAGATAGATAGATAGATAGATGAGATAGATAGGCAGACAGACAAATGGACAGATGGGTGGCTGATAAAAAGATACTTTAGTTAACATCTCTCCAAGATCAACAAATGAGAACATCACCTCATGTCAAAATCTGCCTTCAAAATCTAACCCATAATGGATGCACAATAAATGCCTGCTAAACGAGTGGGTTTGTTCAATTACTGAATTTAATCAGAAGAACTGAGCCCATCAAAAATAACTCCGTGGTCTGACAAAGCTAAAAGTTTTGCAGGCAGTCAATTGTTAACAAAATTTCCCTTTCAGGATCTGAGCTGTTTCTAAGGAGATATAAGTAAGCAAAGTATTAAAGTGGGGAGCATATTAAAACACAATCATTAACATGATGCATATTTCAAGGTCATGGAAAGCACATGTAAATGACTTCACTAGTGAATTTTACAAAATGTGTAAAAAATAATGCCTTAAAAATTTCAATGCCTTAAAAATTCCACAAAAATCAACATCAAAAACATCAAAAGGGGAGGTGTGGTGGCTGGTGCCTATAATGCCAGTCCTTAGGAGGAGAAGGCAGCTGGAAATTCAAGGCCAATCAGACTCCATGCAGAGTTCCAGGGACACAGGATTGAGGAGTGAAACCCTGTTTCATTAAACATAACAAGAGTATATCAAGGAAGAAGGAACCTTTCAAGCACATCTGAATCACCCTAATGCCAAAAGCAGACAAAGTCATCATGAGAAAAGAAAACTACATAGCAACATCACTTATGACTACAGTCCCAAGTCCTCAGTTAAGCACTAGTGCATGCAAACACTGCAGGAACATGCAAAAATGCCTCACCATCACTGAGTGGGACCCATCCTAGGAGCACAAGACTGACTCAATACATGAAACTCTACCAAAGTAATACGACATAGCGATAGAAGGGACACACACACACTCACTATTTGACAGCATCTGACACCATTTTATGAAAACAATATTCAACGAACTATGACGAGAGGAGAGCTTTCTTACCTGGATAAAAACAGTGTTCAAAGCCAACAGCTAAGAGTGCATTTGCTGCTGGAAATGGGAAGTGTCCCCTATGCCTAAGGAAATCTTGAGAGCCCCATAAATAATCATATCTGATATGTGCAAGATTTGTCTGCTGAAACCATAAAACAACAAAGAAAACAATTTTGGCTAGTCTAAAACTTGTGACAATCCTCCTGCCTCGGCCTCCCAGATGCTGGGATTACAGCATGCACCAGCATACCTGGCCTCACCAGTTGATTTTCAACGCAGGTAAAATTACAGTAACTCAGGTGAGAAAGAAGCCAGCAGCAAAGGCACACCCTTTAATCCACACCTCACTCTATAAACAAATATTAACCCAAAGTGAACCAGAGATCTAAATGCAAAACAAAAGGTATAAAACTTCTTCAATTAAATATACCTGGAAAATTCCTATGTTCTTGACAAAGATTTCTTAATAAACACCCACCAGAACATAAATCAGTAATTTAAAAAACTTAATTATATTGACTTTATCAAAATTCAAAACTCCTGCCCTGAGCTGGAGAGATGGCTCAGAGGTTAAGAACACTGATTGTGGGCTGGCGAGATGGCTCAGTGGTTAAGAGCACTGCCTGCCCTTCCAAAGGTCCTGGGTTCAATTCCCGGCAACCACATGATGGCTCACAACCATCTGTAAAGAAATCTGGTGCCCTCTTCTGACCTGCAGGCACACATGCAGACAGAACACTGTAAACAAAATAAATAAATAAATAACTCCTGCTCTGCAAAGGATATTGTTAAGTGATAAAGAAACACCACAGACTGGGGAAAATATTGGAAATCAAACCTGATGAAGAATTTTTATTCTACAGGAGTGGGAGAGGTTAAGAGCATTAAAGAGGTCCTGCATTCAATTCCCGCAACCACAGGGTGGCTTACAACCATGTATAATGAGATCTGATGCCCTCTTCTGGAGCGCAGGCAAACATGCAGAGAAAACACTGTATACATAATAAATAAATCTTTAAAAAAAGAATTTCTATTATAACTAAAGACCTATTAAGGCTCAATGTGAAATAAACAAATAATCTAAATTCTGAAAGAGACAAAAGTTTCACACACACACCTCAGTCAAGGTAGCAAAAGCATGTGAGATGCTCCACAGTGTACACTACGGAAACCAGAAGAACACAGCAGGAAGACGGGGTCAGGGGCTGAGGTTGGGTCACCTGCTATTGTCACCAGCTGCCAGGCTCAGTCTGGTGCTTTCCTATAAAGGTGGCATGTCCTGAGCAATCCTCCTCCTTCTGTTTCATCTGTAACCATCGAAAAGAAAAAGAAAAGAAAGAAAATCTTCCTCTGCTGATGAATAGATCAGCAAAGCAGGATATATCCACACAATAGACCGTACTCAGTAGTAGCATGAAGGAATCTCAAATGCATGAGCCTAAGTAAAGGAGCCAGTTCAAAGAGCTGTCTCCATGATGTCACTCATCCGACATTCTTGACGATGCAAAGTCCAGGCACAGAAAATGGACCAGTGGTCGCCAGGTGGGAGATGGGGACAGGAGCCATCTTCAGAAGGGCACAAGGGAATTTTGTGAATAATGGGTTCATTCTATGTCTTAATTGTGATGATAATCACGTGATGATAATCACTGTCAAAACTCACAGCACTGGGAACTAAAGGGTGTGGAGTTTTCCATGCAAATTATAGTTTAAAGGTAAAAGTGGATGGCGTTTATAATTTATCACGAACACCTCTGACTCTGAGGTTACATTTCTGTAGTGTTAGTATATGTTGTCATTATCAGCCTATGCACAGAAGACAGTTCCGGTTTCTCAGGACAGACTGTTAGCTTTTCTGAACAGAGGACTGAAGACTAACAGAAAATACCAAGCTAGCTTTGAAGCTCCTCCTGCTGTGGGAGTAAGAATGTCCGAAATTGCAAATCATTGTCCTTCATTTCCCTTCAGCTACAAGGCAAGCAGAGAACCTTCCTTTGGGCTCGTGTTCTGGAGACTATTCGTTTGCTTTGGGGAGAGGCTTTATCAAAATTCATTTGCATTGTTTCAAGCTTGTTAGCAGCTTGTAGGATCTGGCCAGTAGTCACATGGATGATTTGAAATGTTCATTTATTGATATCAATCTAAATATAATCTATAGGGATTCTCTCTGCTCGAAATATAACTCTCCCTGTACAGGGTCAAATTCATGTCTTAAGTGGCACCAAATTAAAATAAAAATAAAAAAACTGAAGAAATCATCACCAAACAATTAAAAATACAAAACCCCTGCATGTGAGTCACTTGACCAAGCCAAGTAAAATATAAATCTACTGCCCACTTATCTCAACCCGATCTGTGCTGAGCGCCCGGGTGGCTCCTCTTCTCTGCTTCTCGGTACTAATGGGTGGAAATGTTTGGCGTTCATTTATTGAAAACCACAGAGATGCTGTATCAGCAGACAGGACCCAACACAGTGCACACTGAAAACAAGATGCCGCCTAACAAATGGTGAGCAAAGCAAGGAGGTTTCGTGGGGACCTGAATCTTGGAATCTAAAGTTTTAAATTCTGAAAAATTAAATTATGGAAGGAAAAAGCCTCCACAGAGAACAGAAAAAGTACATGGCCCGAACCAGGACATGGAGGCCCCAAGGTCTAAGACACAGCAAAGCAACACCAAGCTGAATGTCAGAGAGAGAAAGTTAACAGCAGCTTAACTTTCCAGCAGATGCTAAACTGTTTGGCAGGAAAGGGTTGGTTACATGCAATAAAAGCAGGAGCATGGCAAACATGAAATCCATACTTCTGGACTCTGCTATCTCAAAGCACATGTTTTAATTAACACAGCAAGGAAAAATGGCTAGTAGAAAAACTATTCTCCTAGCTAATTGTTTATTAAAAGAAAATTTTTTACTAAAAATTAAAAATTTCAGAGCAGCAGAATGACTGGTCAAAGATGTGATGCTTCCTGCCAAAGCTGCCAGCCCAAGTTTGGCCTCCAGGGTCCACACGATGACAGGAGAAACCAACTCCCGTGAGTCACCCTCTGACCTCCACATGCTGCTGTGTGCATCACATACATAATGAATAAACTAATGCAATTTTAAAATTATAATTTCCTAATTTGGATCCAATAACCCAGGAAGAAGCTAACACTGCTAGAACTCCATGGTCATAAAAAGTTAAAAAAAAAAAGTAAAAAAGTAAAAAGCCAAACAAAGAGCAAAATGTATTCCAACTAGGGATTTTTAACCCACAGAGGAACAGCACAGTTGCTGCCTGCTGTGAAGGGACCGAGCATGTAAGCAGATGCGGTATCACCAGCCAAGCCTCCAACCGTGCAAGCACATGCACTATTATCCAGAGACCTGAGCACGCCTGTAAAGAAAGCAGATTTTTACTGAGGACGCTGGAGAAAATGTAAAACAAGAGGAGACAGAGGCCTGGCATGTACCGTGAGAGGGAAGAGTGGGCAAAATCAGCCCAAAGGGAGCCTGTGTTCACTTGTGGGGACAGTGGGGACTTGGAGGGGTTCTGCAGACTGCAACAGGAAGCTGGCTATATGACAAGGTATGAGTTACAGGAGCCGATCAGCATCAGCATGACTACATTGTCTGCTATCAAACCACGAGTGTCTGGGATAAAAAGGAAATAGTAGATCCAGGGATGTAACTCTCTCGGTGGGAGAGCCTTTGCCTCACATGAACAAATTCCTGGGTTTCAGCCCAGCACAAAAGACAAAAAGCAATCTAGTAAGAATATGGGTGGAGCACGGTAAGACAGGGGGTCACCTCCTCCTGACAGCCTCCTCCCAGATAGTCCAGGGGCATCTGCAGACCGCCTAAAAGATGTGGGCAGGCATGCTGCTCCAAAGTGACCATGGACGGCTGACATCCTGGTGACATACTCGCCTTTGTGGCTTTTAGAGTTGAGGCCCCCCGCAAGAAGCACCCCAAGTAGACCAATCACTAGAAGAGCAACCTCCTAAAGTGCTGTCAATGGAGCCAAACAGAATGGCACAGTGGAAAGATCCAGAATCTGACAGCATCCCTGTCTCATTCAGTCTGAGACTGTTTCTTGCCAACAGCACAGGCGGGGACACCTGCATAGGTCATTAAGCTTCCAGTGGCAGAAAGTACACAGCGCAACCAAATGATGAGTGATTAAATTAGCTCCCCCCGCAAAAAAAGCCCTTAAAATCCACAGCAGTGGGCAGATCTAATATGGTAAGAATATGTATTAAAGGTCCTCACTTGCTTCAGAAACATAAAACACACTTGGGTCAGAAAATACCTCTCCACTTGTGTGGTTTATCTAAGAAACAAAACAAGCAAAAAAAAAAAGCAAATAGTATGTGGGAAATACAGCTTCCCGGAAGCATGACTGGAAGTCCGAGTGAGATGACAGCCCGGCCTTGTTTGAAGACAGATTGAAGATAATGGGAGAGTCTATTCTTTCCACTTGGAGCCACACCTGGGGTCTAGGTCACCTTCATCAGCCACTTCAACAGATGGCATACAGCCTAAGGCTAAGAATAGTCAGCAGCCTGAAGAAGAACGGGGAATAGGAGAAAGATTCACTAGGGATAGGAGGGTATCCTTTGGATACCTGAAGTCAGAGTCATGAAGAAAGCATTCAGTATGTTCTAGGTTGCTCTGAAGATGAAATTGGGGCAATGGGGGAGGGGCAGTGGCGGAGCGGCAGGTTTCAACCAGGTATAAGAAATTTAGCCCTGCGTTAAAAAGGGTAGGAGTCAGGTGTGGTGGTGCACCCCTTTAATCCTAGCATTCAAGAGACACAGGCAGGCAAGTCTCTGTGAGTTCAAGACCAGCCCATTCTACACAGGGGTTTTCAGGCCAACTTGGGCTATGCAGTGAAACTCAGTCCCAAAAAGAAAAGACTCAAAATGAACTGCCCAGCCCTGAACACTGTGCTTCAGACAGGTATTGGCAGAGTTTACAGTCAGAGGTGCTTCAGACAGGTGCTGACAGCAGTTTACAGTCAGGAGTGCTTCAGACAGGTGTTGCCGGGAGTTTACAGTCAGGAGTGCTTCAGACAGGTGTTGGCGGGAGTTTACAGTCAGAGGTGCTTCAGACAGGTGTTGGCGGGAGTTTACAGTCAGAGGTGCGTCAGACAGGTGTTGGCAGCAGTTTACAGTCAGAGGTGCTTCAACAGGTGTTGATGGGAGTTTACAGTCAGAGGTGCTTCAGACAGGTATTGGTGGGAGTTTACAGTCAGAGGTGCTCCAGGCAGGTGTTGGTGGGAGTTTACAGTCAGAGTTGCTTCAGACAGGTGTTGGCAGTTGTTTACAGTCAATGAACAACACTTTACAGTCTGTGGACAACACTTTCTCTTCTGTCCAACAGATCCTTTGTTAAACAAAACTTAGAGCAGAGAAAGCCTTGGCCTTTATGTCGCAGTCAGAAGTTGTTACTGGTCATAAACTTTCAGAGAAGGTAAGCAAAGTCGCTGAAGAAACACTAGCATCTCCTGGAGGGAGGTGAGCTAGAGTGTGAAGCAGGGAGGGCAGTGGGAAGGTGTCAGCTCTAGGTGGCTACCAACACTGCTCCTCTCACTCCTGGTGAGAGTCTCTGGTTGCTTCCTAACTCTGACTTTTTGTTTCTTTGGGCTGCTGATTAAATCTCAAAAATTTTGCTTCTTTCTGTTATAATTTTCATTTTATTATGAAGGCAAAGCAGGTCAAAGGGGAAGAAAGATTCTAACATAAAAAATATCAGGAGACATGCTATATGACTCAACAGGTAAAGTCACCAAACCACACAGGGCTATTGTCCTGGGTTTGATTACTGAAACTAACGTAAATGTGGAGAGAACTAACTCCACAACGGTATATTCTTCACATACATACTACAGTATACACACACACAATTATTTTATTTCATTTCATTTTGGTTCTCTCAATACAGGGTTCTCTGTGTACCCCTGGTTGACCTGGAACTTTCTCTGTAGACCAGGCTGGCCTCGAACTCAGAGATCTACCTGTCTCTGCCTCCCACATGATGGGATTAAAGGTATGTGCCACCACCACCCAGTAGATTATTTTTTAATGATGAGTGAACACTATTTACCCACTGCTCATCATAGAAACCCAGGGCTCTATCTTCATGAAAGCCTGCATATTGATAGATTTTGTAAGCGGAGACTGCTCTTTCGTTTCCCAGCCACCCAGACCCGAATAATCACACAAAAACTATATTAATTACAATGCTCTTTGGCCAGTACCTTAGGCATATTCCTAGCTAGCTCTTACATCTTAAATTAACCCATTTCTGTTAATCTGTGTATCACCACGAGGCTATGGGATACTGGTAAGATTCCGGCGGCATCTTTATCTTTCAGCAGCTACATAGCATCTTTTTGACTCTACCCACTCTCTCTATATATCTGTTCAGATTTCCCACCTGGCTTTACTCTGCTAAGCAATTGGCCAAAACAGCTTTATTCATTCTCTAATAAAGCAACACATATACAGAAGGACATCCCACATCAGGATTTGTCTTGCTGAACTCCAGCTGTCTAATTCCCAGAGTACTACTGACCAATCCAATGGTCACATCAGCTTATATTTCAGCCCCATGCCATCACTATTTTCCCTGAATTTATATGGACTTTTTAAAGTTGCATTTTGTCTTACTTAGGGTTTCCATTGCTGTGAAGATACACCATGGCCACAGCAACTCTTATAAGGAAAACATCTGAGGTGGCAGCTTACTGTTCCAAAGGCTCAGTCCATTATCATCACAGTGGGAAGCATGTCAGTATGCAGGCAGAGGTGGTGCTGCAGCTCAGAGTCCTACATCTTGCAGGCAACAGGAAATCAACTGACACACTGATTGGTGTACTGAGCAAAGGAAACCTCAAACACCCCACAGTGATGCACTTCCTCCAACAGGGCCATACCTACCCTAACAAAGTCACACTTCCTAATAGTGCCACTACCTATGAGCTTATGGGGGCCAATTGCATTCAAACTACTACATTCCACTCCCTGGTCCCCAAAAGCTTGTAACAATGTCATAATGCAAAATGTATTTAGTCTAACTTCAGAATCCCCATAGTTAATAACAGTTCCAAACTTGTTTAAAAGTCCAGAATCTCTTCTGAGACTTATGCAATTACTTAACTGCAAGTCCCTACAAAATCAAAACCAAAATGCAGATCACATACTTCCAACATACAATGGCACAGGATATACATTACCATTCCAAAATGTAGGGAAGGGAACATAGTGAGGAAATACTGGACCAAAGCAAAACCAAAAACCAGCTGGGTAAACTCCAAACTTTGCATCTCCATGTCTGATGTCAAAATGTTCATCAGATCTCCAACTCTGTTCAGATTTGACTGCTAAACACTTCTTTCTCTTGGGTTGGTTCTACTCCATTAACAGCTCTCAATAGGAATCCCACGGCTCTGCCATCTCTAACATTTTGGGTTCTCCAAGGCAATCCAGGCTTCATCTTCACAGCTTCAGGCAATGGTCACTCTAGGCCTCCATTCAGGGACACCCCTGACACATGCCCGGCCTCAGAAACTTTATTCCATAACTCCTTCCTTCTATCCTTAATGATAAAGCCACATGGCCAAAGTTGCTACCAAGTTCCACTGCTTACTAGGGCTGGAACATGGCCCTCTCGTTCAATGACATCGTCACCAGCTTTCTCTCTTTCCTTGCCTAAACTTGGCTGTCCTGAAACTTGCTCTGTAGACCAAAATTAAATGAAATGAAATTTATGCCCTGGCATTGTTGAAGCATGCATGGGCAGCCCATATATGGTGGTTTTGTTGAACTTGTCCATATTGGGCTTCATGGTCTAAGTTGGTGGTCAGGACGACTGACCAGGTCTCTTCCTCAAGAGGGCACCAGATCTTATTACAGATGGTTGTGAGCCATCATGTGGTTGTTAGGAATTGAACTTAGGACCTTTGGAAGAACAGGCAATGCTCTTAACCACTGAGCCATCTCTGTAGACCAGGCTGGCCTCAAACTCAGAAATCCACCAGCATCTGCCTATGGAATGCTGAGATTAAAGGTGTGCCCTACCATGCCTGGCTCTAAACTTTTCTTTAGTTTCTTTCTTTGCACAAATTGAAAATTTAGCTTGGTAGGATTTTGCCCTGAGGTCACAACTCCCTTTATTCCATTTCTTAATCCATTTATCTCCTTGAACATAGAATTTAACTGCATTTTACTTCCTCATGTTCTTTTTCTCCTCAAAATTTACATTTTGCAATTTACCCTACTCTGCTTTTAAGTCTTCATTAGAATTACATTACATTAGACAATTCATTAGAATTAACATACACACAACAGAGTCTATACCAGGCTATTTTGAGATTCCTTCTGTCATTGGAATTAATTCAAAACTCTTCACTTTAGCCTCAGGCAGACTCTTCAGACAAGGGCAAAAGACAGCTTCTTTTTTCACCAAAGTATCATGAGAACAATCTCTAGACAACATACTAAAATTCTTCTCTTCTGACACCTCTTCAGTGAGCCCCCATAATTCAAATAACTCAGCACCACTGTCTTCCATGCTCCTACTAGCGTGGCCCATTATGCAGTGCTTAAAGCTTTCCACTGCTTTCCTAACCCAAGCACCAAAGTCAAAGTTCCTCCAAACAAACGCATCGTCAGCTCTATCTCAGCAATGCCCCAGTTCTTGGTACCACCTTCTGCCTTAGAGTTTTCATTGCTATGAAGAGATACCATGACCATGGCAACTCTTACAAAGAAACCTTTAACTGAGGGGGCTCACTTACAATTTTAGAGGTTCAGTCCATTATCATCATGATGAGGAGCATGGCAGTGTGCAGACAGATGTGGTGGTGGAGCTGAGAGTTCTTACATCTTGACAGGCAGGCAACAGGAAATCAGCTGATAAACTGAGTGGTATCCTGAGCATAGGAAACCTCAAAACCCACCAGCACAGTGACACACTCACTCCAACAAAGCCACACCTCCTAATAGTGCCACTCCCTATGAGATTATGGGGCAATTACATTCAAACTACCACACATATCTTTTATAAATCAAAGTTAATCTTCTATTTGGATTATAAACGTGTTTATCCTTTAACAAAAAGTCAATTTGCTAGGTAGCTTTGTATTGCTATGACACAATATCTGACTTACACAGAGAAAACATTTGTTTTTGGATTATGGTTTTGCAGACTTTTAGTCTATGGTAGCTTAGACTCATAGTTCTCAGCCTACAGCAAAGCCTAACATCAAATAGGGAAGAGGAGGAACACATGGTAGAAGTCACTCATCCCAGGGTGGCCAGGAAGTCAAAGAGAAAACAGGAAGAGGCTGATTCTCCCAAATTCCATTCCAGGGAATGTCAGCAGTGACCTAACTTCCTTCAGCTAGACCACCCCTTCGAAAGGTTACACCAGTGCCCAACAGGCAAATACCTCCAACTCCACTTGTAGCAGATGAATAAAATTATCCGGGCTCCAACAGCCTTAGTAGACTCAGCCCTCCAGTTCTGTCATTCTCAGCACATGTGATCTCTCTTTGGCCAACTCTACTGTGCCTGTAGTTTTTCTTAGTAGATATCCCATGACCCCAGCATCTCAACATCCTGTAGTCTCCACTGTAACTTGGGCTTTACCTTCACCACTGTCTACAGTGGCCTATCAGATAACTGCTCCTTGTGAGGCATTACCTGGCCTCAGCAGGTAATGCCTCACATTTTCTGGACCCTTAGTGCAAGTCTCCATGATCCCCTCATTCGTGCATTTATCGTATCTGACCAAAAGAGCAGTTTCATGTGGCTAAGGCTCCCAAGTCCTGCTGCCAGCTCGAGACATATCCTGGCCTCCTGAGCTCTGTGTGCCTCTGTATGCCTCCAAGGATTAACGGTGGGAAGCAAAACCCTAGGCAGTTATTTCTGAGCAGGGATCCTCTGTGGAGCCATTTTAGGTTCAGGTTCTCTCCATTCAAATAAATTTGCAGTTTCACACATTAAAGCCTTTGATGGGTAGAGTCTTGACATCAGGACATTTCTCATAGTGGCCCAGTGCAAAGTGAATGGTCTCTCCTTAGTGGTGTTTATATTCATCGTCTTTCTATTGCTGTGAGAAAACACTGTGACCAAGTTATAGAAGAAAGCGTTTATAGGTGTTTTTGGTTCCAGGAGGGTAAGAGTTCATCATGGTGAAGAGGGGCAGGCATGAAAGCTGGAACAGGACTCTAAGGGCTCACATCTTGAATGGCAAGCAGGAAACAGAGGACAAACTAGGAATTCTCAAAGTCTTCACCCCAGTGACACAGTTCCGCTATCTAGGCCACACCCTGTAAACCTAACGGGGTCACCAACTGGGGATCAAATGTTCAAATGCCCAATAGTATGGAGACATTCTCATTCAAACCAACACAAGGCTGATCTCTTCAGCAACAGCTGTTATATTCCCTACTTACCTTGTTCACAACTGTAACCTCACTCAAACTCCTTTCCTCACCAAACTACACATCTTCCATCTTTCCTCTCCAGTTGCTGCTCCCTCTCTGTCAACCTGAATAAGGAAGTGAGCAATAGCCACTCCAAAATCTGAGTGCTATCCTGTCAAGATTCTTCTACTAAATAAATTAGTCCATTAATTTTTCATTTAGCCTCAGTTTATTTCTTGAAACACAGACCGAATGTAGCCAGATTCTTTGTTGGAATAGAAGACAAATGGCCAGTCACTCATTTCTGGTAGAGTCCGTATTCCCCCATGAAACCTCAGAAGCTGAGTCTTTAGAGTCTGCATCTTTCCACACTCCGGTCTCCCAAACTCCCCAGAATGGCCCATTAAGCTCTATTTGCAGCATTCTATGTCTTTATTAGGTCAAAGCTCCAAACTCTTCTACATCCGTCCCATAACCTAGTTTCAAAGATCTAAATCACAGCCGGGCGGTGGTAGTGCATGCCTTTAATCTGAGCACTTGGGAGGCAGAGGCAGGTGAATCTCTGTGAGTTCAAGGCCAGCCTGGTCTACAAGAGCTAGTTCCAGGACAGGCTCCAAAGCTACAGAGAAACCCTGTCTCAGAAAATAAATAAACAAACAAATAAAATATATGATCCTATGATAAGGTTTAGCACAGCAATTACCCCACTTCTGGTAACAATTTTCTGTACTGACTACTTTTTTCTCTACTGTGACAAAATATGCCAAAAAGCAATTTAAGGCAAGGAATTATGGTTCACAGTTTGAGGGCGCAGCATGTCACTGTGGGGAGCATGGGGCAGCAGAGGCTTGGAGCAGCTGGTCACATCACACCTGCAGCTAGCAAGCACAGAGAAGTGAATGCTGATGTCTACTCTTCTTTTCTCAGCCCAGGACCTCACATCATGTAATAGTTCTGCTTACATTCAGGACGGGTCTTCCTTCCTCAATTAAAACTCTCTGGAAACATCCTCACAGAAATACCTAAAGTGTCTTTCTCTAGATGTCACTAAGTCCTATCAAGCTGACAATGAGGTTTAGCCATCATAGTCCCAAATGCATATGCTGATCTTTTATCACTTGGTGTCACATAGTGTGACACTGTTTGGAAAGAGGGTAAATGTGGACATGACTCAATGAGTGTTTGCTGGGCAGGCATGAGGACATGAATTTGGACCCCAGCAGACATGACAGTGAACATCTATAACACTAGTACAGGGAGAGTGGGGAGGACAGAGATAGGAGGACACTGGGGACTTGCTACCAAACTTAGCCAAATCCATAACTTAGATTCAATGAGAAACCTTGTCTCAAAAAAATAAGATGAAGACCACAGAGGAAGACACTCAGCATGAACCTCTGATTCCCACAGAAGCATGCACATACATGTGCACATACCAGCACATAGGCATGCATGCCTCAACACACATGAGGAAGTTTAAATGGGTCATTAGATTGAACCCTAATCTAATCTGTCTGGTTTCCATACTAGGCGAGCAGACTAGGGAAACAGTGAGACACCAGGGACATGGACACAGGAAAATCTACGGGAAGACACAGCAAGAAGGGAGCTATCCACAAGCCTAGGAAAGAAGCCTCCAGAGAAACCAACCCCATCAGTACTGGCACTTTAGACTCCTGTCTCCAGAGATGAGGACTCCATTTCTGTTGCTTAACTCCCAGTCTGTGTATGTCATGGCAGCTCCAGCTAATAGAGACATACATGTGCATGCCATGTTGATTTTTCTAATATGGGTGATATGTTTGCCCCAGAGTATCTGTGAGGGGAAACTGTAAAGCAGTTCTGTTCTTAGAAGATACTGCTTTGCTAACCTTCTTTAAAGTGGGTAGAAGTCCATCAGATCTGCAGCTTCATCCTCCAGCAGATGCCTTCAATCAAGGATTACCCTTTGCTACCAAAGGAAGTCTGATTCAAAGAGGCTCAGAACCCAAGCCTTGGAGCTACACAGATGCTGATAATAATGAGCTCATGCAGTCAAAGGGATTGGCTCATTGCAGCAGTGCCTTCCCCATGCCCTGGCCAAGACATACAAATAAGGAAAACACATGTGTGTGTTTACTGTTAGCCAGAATTAGAAGATTTAAGCACTGCATGTGCCTTGCCAAATGTGTCACTGACTACATGCCTTAATTTAGCCAACAGAGAAATGTCATGTCTACATTGCGGAGCTCATGTGATAATTTTCTTTCCCCCTTTTCTTTGAAATAAAGTTTCATATAATCTAGGTTGCCTTAAATTTACTGTGTATCTACATAGATATAATCTACTTGGGAAGTAGAAAGTATAAAAAGACAAGATCTCCTGAATAATTTGGGAGCATGGGGACCTTGGGGGAGGGTTGAGGGAGGGAGGGGAGTGGCAGGGAGGGGAGCAGAGAAAAATAAAAAAAAATTTAAAAATTAAAAAAAAAATTACTGTGTATCTGAGTATGTATGACCTTCTGCCTCCATCTCTGCCTCCATCTCCCAAGTGTGGAATTACGGCTGTATATCAACACACCCAAGAAATCTTCCTGCGCATAAGGCCTGTGCTGGGCAGTTAACATATAATGGCAGCCACCATCATAGTTTCTTAGCCGTACACTTCTTATCACTGATGTGTTCAGGAAGAGAAAACTCATGGTGGGCCAGCTTTGCCTTTCTGAGCTGCCACAGGTATGCAGTGTGGAGAGCAGGAGCTGCAGAAGTGAACCTGACATTTCTCCATTACAAATTAGCTTTTTTCAGTCTTACCAAAATCAAACTTACAATAAGGAGAGTCTTTGACAAAATGTGAATACCTTTGAAGAGAACAGTAAGTCACCCACGGCTGAAGTCACACACCAGTGGCTATGTGAACAAAAGGCCATGTGATAAGATGATCTGTAACACACCAGGGACCAGTTGTGGGGGCACAGCTGATACTTACACTCAGGGATTTAGTTTTACCACACTGTCATTCTGTGCACACGCATGCACGCGCACACGCACGCACACACACACACACACAATGGAGTTGAGTTTACAACAAACCCTGGAAGGCCCCACTACCTAAACGTACCCTCCCAACTGCAGAGATCTGTGCAGCTCTGAGACTTTTCTGGAGCATGTGTTTTCATAAGGACTTGGACTTGACGCTTGTTTTCTATCACAATATGACAGAGAAGAAAACTAACTCAATGTCTCCCTTCCACCCTTGGACTAAACCCGAAGATCAATGAGCCATTGTTTGATCAATCCTTCCTCGATAATGTTCACACCATAATATTAAATTAGAAAAATAAGACATCTAATTTCCCCACCTATAAAAGTTATATGGTCCTTTTGTTCATGTTCAATTTGCATCAGTTCATTGAGTCACAAGTGTGCTGCTTCCAAGAGAATCATAACGTGTCATTATTACAGAGCACCTCAATCTAAAGGAAGGTGTTCTGCCTAAGAGGACTCTCAAACCACTGGAGGTTTCCAAGCTGAGAGACATTACTGTGTTATTTAGATGCAGCTACCCTTTTGTTTAGACAAATATCTGCCTTCCTGTTTAAGTATATGGTCCACGCTGTCTTTAGGGATAGTAAGTTCCCTGTGCTTAATACCTATTTTGGCAAGTGGCATTTTCATTGGTTCTAAAAGTTACCTATTTTATAAATAGAATCCAAGAGCAGTTTACTCCATCAGAGCAAATGAAGGCAGACTAGGCTCTGTTCCCAAGGGTCTCTGGTCCTGTGGCCTGACTCCTCCCAACTGGGACTATGACAAGTGGACCTGCTCAGGAGTCTGTTTACTTGTCCTTCCAATAAGCACTGAAGTCCCTCTGGCCTCAGCCTCCAGTCCTTGACTATGATGTCTGTGCCATCTTTATGTACCCTAGTCTAACAGAGCCCAAGTAATTCCTCACTTCTTTCTGCCAGCAAACAGTCCACCCGCCAAGAGTGTCCAGACTCAACTCAGAGTCTGAGTCTGAACCAACCATGTTCCAGCTGATCGCAGGAGGTTTGGAAGGATGTTTGGGTCCCATATGGTTGCTCTCTTGACAAGACAGATAATAGACAGTGTTCCTTAAGGGGGGAAGAGAAACCATTAGTGACCTATGCTAACAAGAGGCTTCAAGAACTATGCCCATGAGCCAGCAAAAGGCTCAGTGAGTAAAGGCCCTTGCCACCAAGCCTGATGGTTAAAGATGTGCACCACCACTACCCTGCCTTGTGCTGCTATAGAGATTTACATTGGTATGGATCTTGGTTTATTGATACAAATTTTAGGTCAATTTTGTTATATGTATATTTCTGCTCTTGATTGAAGCTAGAGCTAAAGGGCCAAGCAGTGATTTAACTAATACAGTTTATATGTGATTATTTTGGTTCTGGGCGGCCAGGACGAACAAACGGCTCCTTGCAACATTGTGCTGTTTTCTAAAATTGTCATTTCCTTGCAACATATGAACATTTGTATTAATATTTTTTTCTGTCTTTCAACATTGTAGAAATGAGAAATATTATGATTGAAATTGATGCTGATAAATCTTTTTGCCTAAAAATTTGAATAAAATTGCAGTTGTTTCAGTGAAAAAAAAAGAGGGATATTTGGATGATGGGATAAAAGATTGTATTTATGAGTTATTGTTTTTAGACAATTATATTGGTATAGATTTCTGTATATTGATAAAAGTTAAATTATATTGAATATTGTATGCATGTATGCTTCTACCTCTGTTTGAAACATTGTTTATGTATTGATATATATATTTACCATACTGCAATGTACATTACTACCTCCGATTAAGATACTTATACATTGTCTATATTT